>JAHIAM010007204.1:0-90709 GCA_021605205.1 Aegilops longissima
TGCCTATTTCGGTGTTTTGAAGAAGCGGAATATCAAAAGAGTCCAAAGCGGA
The DNA here is from genome assembly GCA_021605205.1 of Aegilops longissima. Classification (NCBI taxonomy): domain Eukaryota; kingdom Viridiplantae; phylum Streptophyta; class Magnoliopsida; order Poales; family Poaceae; genus Aegilops; species Aegilops longissima. The sequence goes on from JAHIAM010007204.1 coordinate 53, forward strand.
ATGAAACCAGCAGAACATGATTTTCTCATCGAACATGATCCGGAGACTTGGACCCACGTCAAGAAAGAAAGGAGGTGGCCACGAGGGTGTGGGCGCCCACCCCCCTAGGCAGCCTTCACCTCGTGGGCCCCCGTTTAACTCCAGGCGTACTCTTCCTCCTATATATACCTCGTGCCCCAAGCGATGGATCTGGGCCAAAACCTAATTCACGGTGGCAACTTTGTATCCACGAGATCCCATCTTGGGGCACGTCGTCTCCAAGCGTATCTATAATTTTGATTGCTCCATGCTACTTTATCTATTGTTTTGGACTATAATGGGATTTATTTTCCACTTTTATATTACTTTTGGGACTAACCTATTAACCGTAAGCCCAGCCCAGAATTGCTTGTTTTTTGCCTTTTGAGGTGTTTGAAGAAACAAAATATCAAGCGAGTCAAGCGGAATGAAACCTTGGAGCGTGATTTTCTCATCGAGCGTGATCCATGAGACTTGGACCCTCGCCAAGGAACATCGGAGGCGGTCACGGTGGGGGCACCCCAGGCGCGCCCGCCTCGTGGGCCCCTGATGCTCCACCGGCGTACTCCTTCCTCCTATATATACCTCGTGCCCCCAAGCGACGAACAGGGCCAAAACCTAATTCCACCGCCACAACTTCTGTATCCACAAGATCCCATCTTGGGGCCTGTTAGGAGCTCAGCGGGAAGGGCATCCACCACGGAGGCTTCTACATCAACACCATAGCCTCTCAGATGAAGTGTGAGTAGTTTTCTTGAGACCTTGGGTCCATAGCTAGTAGCTAGATGGCTTCTTCTCTCTTTTGGATCTCAATACAATGTTCTCCCCCTCTCGTGGAGATCTATTCGATGTAATCTTCTTTTTGCGGTGTGTTTGTTGAGATCGATGAATTGTGGGTTAATGATCCAGCTTATCTATGAATAATATTTGAATCTTCTCTGAATTCTTTTATGTATGATTGATTTATCTTTGCAAGTCTCTTGAATTATCCATTTGGCCAACTAGATTGGTAGTTCTTGCAATGGGAGAAGTGCATGGCTTTGGGTTCAATCTTGCGGTGTCCTTACCCAGTGACACAAAGGGTTGCAAGGCACGTATTGTATTGTTGCCATCGAGGATAACAAGATGGGGTATTTATCATATTGCATGAATTTATTCCTCTACATCATGTCATCTTGCTTAAGGCGTTACTCTGTTTCTAACTTAATACTCTAGATGCATGTTGGATAGCGTCGATGAGTGGAGTAATAATAGTAGATGCGAGAATCGTTTGATCTACTTGTCTTGGACGTGATGCCTATATACATGATCATACCTAGATATACTCATAACTATGCTCAATTCTGTCAATTGCTCAACAGTAATTTGTTCACCCACCGTAGAATACTTATGCTCTTGAGAGAAGCCTCTAGTGAAACCTATGGCCCCGGGGTCTATTCTCATCATATCAATCTCCTTCACTTTTATACTTGCTTTGTTTTATTTTGCCTTTTACTTTTCACTTTGCATCTATATACCAAAATACCAAAATATTATCTCTATCAGATCTCACTCCGTAAGTGACCGTGAAGGATTGACAACCCCTAATCGTGTTGGTTGCGGTAGGTATCGTTTTGTGCGGTACGAGGGACTTGTCGTGGCCTCCTCTGGATTGATACCTTGGTTCTCAAAAAGCTGAGGGAAATACTTACGCTCTTGTGCTGCATCATCCTCTCCTCTTCGGGAAAACCAGCATAAGCTCAAGGCGTAGCAAGAAGGATTTACGGTGCCGTTGCCGGGGAGTCTCATAAAAGTCAACATACCAAGTACCCATCACAATCCCTATCTCTCGCATTACATTATTTGCCATTTGCCTCTCGTTTTCCTCTCCCCCCTTCACCCTTGCCGTTTTATTAGCCCTCTCTTTTCGTTTGCCTTTATGTCTTACTTGGCTCGTTTGCTCGTTTGGTTGAAATAGTTGAGTATTTATTCCTAAACAAAGAAGCCAATATCTATGGATCCTCATCCGCTTGCCAATCTTTTAAGAGATCAATTATGATGAACCAATTCTAGTGATTTGGATGTACTAGATTATCTTTATAAGGTTTTGCTACGAAATCAGTGAAGTGACTCATGATAGATCAAATAGAAAGCATGATTGCAATGATTTTATTATAAATTCTTTTGATGACAATTGTGATAATAAGATGCAAAACCTAAGCTTGGGGATGCTAGTTTTGCTATGTCTACTACTTGTTGCAATGATCATGATTGGAGTGATTCTTCTTATGATCTTGAAAATTCATTTAAGCCCCATGATGAATATAGATTGATAATATTGTTTGCAATAATATTGAAAGTGGGTTCTGAATAGTGTCAACTTTAGATCCACATATTTGGAGAATGTTCAATCTTATGAGTTTTTGATAAAGTGGGTTTGGAAGGTCATGACTTTAGTTAATGATAATCCACTATTTTGGAAGAGTGTCAACTTTGCATGCATGTGGATCGTGTTGAGAATATACTTTGTGATAGCTATTTTGTTGAATTTGCCTATGATCCTACATGTAATTATTATGAGAGAGGAAAATATGGTTGTAGAAACTTTCATGCTTGAAATTACCTCTCGCTATGTTGAGATTGCTTTTGTCTCTTTCCGCTTCCTTGCATATGCTAGTTTTGCTTGCTTGATTTGTTTGCCTATAAGATGCCTATGCATAGGAAGTATGTTAGACTTATATGTGGTTGTCACATGTTTTATGATGCTCTCTTTGTGCTTCAATTCTTGTCTTTCTTGTGAGCATCATTGAAATCTCAATGCCTAGCTAAAAGGCATTAAAGAAAAGCGCTTGTTGGGAGACAACCCAATATTTTCCTTGCTGCTTAGTAATAAATAATCCATCTAGCCTCTGTTTAGATGTGGTTTTATCTTTTAATTAGTGTTTGTGCCAAGTTAAACCTATTGGATCTTCTTGGATGATAGTTATTTGATCTTGCTGTAATTTCCAGAAACTTTGCGCTCAGTGCGAATTGTTAAAAATCACCAGAACGTGATAAAATACTGATTCCAATTTCTTATGATCAATAAACAAATTTTCCAGGTCTTCTAATTTTGGTAGAATTATTTGAGTTTCATAAGTTTGCGTTAGTTACAGATTACTATAGACTGTTCTGTTTTTGACAGATTCTGTTTTGCGTGTGTCGTTTGCTTATTTTGATGAATCTATGGCTAGTAAAATAGTTTATGATCCATAGAGAAGTTGGAATACAGTAGGTTTAACACCAATATAAATAAAGAATGAGTTCATTACAGTACCTTAAAGTGGTCTTTTGTTTTCTTTCTCTATGAGACTCACGAGATTTCTATTGAGTTTTGTGTTGTGAAGTTTTCAAGTTTTGGGTGAATTCTTTTGATGGATTATGGAACAAGGGTGGCAAGAGCCTAAGCTTGGGGATGCCCATGGCACCCCAAGATAATCCAAGGACACCAAAAGTCAAAGCTTGGGGATGCCGGAAGGCATCCCTCTTTAAATCCACTTCCATCGGTAATTTACTTGGAGCTATATTTTATTCACCACATGATATGTGTTTTGCTTGGGCGTCTTGTATTATTTGCGTCTTTGCTTATTAGTTTACCACAATCATCCTTGCTGTACACACCTTTTGAGAGATCCATACATGAATTGGAATTTGATAGAATACTCTATGTGCTTCACTTATATCTTTTGAGCTTGATAGTTTTGCTCATAGTGCTTCACTTAAATCTTTTGAGCGTGATAATTTTTGCTCTAGTGCTTCACTTAGATCTTTTTGAGCACGGTGGTGGATTTGTTTTAAAGAAACTTGATCTCTCATGCTTCACTTAGATTATTTTGAGAGTCGTTAATAGCATGGTAATTTGTTTAATGTTAATATACTTGGTATTCAAGATATGTGAAACTTTCTTTTGAGTCGTTGAATACTAAGATAAGTTTGATGCTTGATAATTGTTTTGAGATATGAAGATGGTGATATTAGAGTCATGCTAGTTGAGTAGTTGTGAATTTTAAGAATACTTGTGTTGAAGTTTGTGATTCCCGTAGCATGCGCGTATGGTGAACCGTTATGTGATGAACTTCAGACATGATTTATTTATTGATTGTCTTCCTTATGAGTGGCGGTCGGGGGACGACGATGGTCTTTTCCTACCAATCTATCCCCTAGGAGCATGCATGTAATACTTTGCTTTGATAACTTCTAAATTTTTGCAATAAGTATATGAGTTCTTTATGACTAATGTTGAGTCCATGGATTATATGCACTTTTCCCCATCGTTCCACCGTTGCTAGCCTCTCTAATACAGCGCACCTTTAGCGGTATCATACACCCACCATATACCTTCCTCAAAACAGCCACCATACCTACCTATCATGGCATTTCCATAGCCATTCCGAGATATATTGCCATGCAACTTTCCACCATTCCGTTTATTATGACACGCTCCATCATTGTCATATTGCTAGCATGATCATGTAGTTGACATCGTATTTGTGGCAAAGCCACCGTTCATAATTCTTTCATATATGTCACTCATGTTTCATTGCATATCCTGGTACACCATCGGAGGCATTCATATAGAGTCATATTTTGTTCTAAGTATCGAGTTGTAATTGTTGAGTTGTAAGAAAATAAAAGTGTGATGATCATCATTATTAGAGCATTGTCCCGGTGAGGAAAGGATGATGGAGAACTATGATTCCCCCAAGTCGGGATGAGACTCGGACGAAAAAAAGAAGGCCAAAAAAGGAGAAAAGGCCCAAATAAAAAAAGAGAAAAAGAGAAGGGACAATGTTACTATCCTTTTACCACACTTGTGCTTCAAAGTATCACCATCATCTTCATGATAGAGAGTCTCTCATTTTGTCACTTTCATATACTAGTGGAATTTTTCATTATAGAACTTGGATTGTATATTTCAATGATGGGCTTCCTCAAATGCCCTAGGTCTTCGTGAGCAAGCGAGTTGGATGCACACCCACTTAGTTTCTTTTGTTGAGCGTTCATATACTTATAGCTCTAGTGCATCCGTTGCATGGTAATCCCTACTCACTCACATTGATATCTATTGATGGGCATCTCCATAGCCGTTGATCGCCTAGTTGATGTGAGACTATCTTCCCTCTTTTTGTCATCTCCACAACCACCGTTCTATTCCACATATAGTGCTATATCCATGGCTCACGCTCATGTATTGCGTGAAGTTGATTTTTTTGAAAATGTTAAAGTATGAAACAATTGCTTGGCTTGTCATCGGGTTGTGCATGATTTAAATACTTTGTTGGGGAAGATGGAGCATAGCGGACTATATGATTTTGTAGGGATAACTTTCTTTGGCCATGTTATTTTGAGAAGACATAATTGCTTAGTTAGTATGCTTGAAGTATTATTATTTTATGTCAATATGAACTTTTGTCTTGAATCTTCGGATCTGAATATTCATACCATGATTAAGAAGATTTACATTGAAATTATGCCAAAGTATCCTCTGCATCAAAATTCTCTTTTATCATTTACCTACTCGAGGGAGCAGGAATTAAGCTTGGGGATGCGATACCTCTCAACGTATCTATAATTTTGATTGCTCCATGCTAATTTATCTATTGTTTTGGACTATAATGGGCTTTGTTTTCCACTTTTATATTACTTTTGGGACTAACCTATTAACGGAGGCCCGGCCATTGAATTGCTGTTTTTTGCCTTTTTAGTATTTGAAGAAAGCAGAATATCAAGCGAGTCAAGCGGAATGAAACCTTGAAATGTGATTTTCTCACGAGCGTGATCCAGGAGACTTAGACCCTCGCCAAGGAATATCGGAGGCGGTCACGAGGTGGGGCGCGCCCTAGGCGCCCCCCTCGTGGGCCTCCGATGCTCCAAGCGTACTCCTTCCTCCTATATATACCTCGTACCCCCAAGCAGTGAGCACAGGGCCAAAACCTAATTCCACCGCCGCAACTTCACTGTATCCACGAGATCCCATCTTGGGGCCTGTTAGGAGCTCCGCGGGGAGGCATCCACCACGGAGGCTTCTACATCAACACCATAGCCTCTCCGATGAAGTGTGAGTAGTTTACTTGAGACCTTGGGTCCATAGCTAGTAGCTAGATGGCTTCTTCTCTCTTTTGGATCTCAATACAATGTTCTCCCCTCTCTCGTGGAGATGTATTCGATGTAATCTTATTTTTTGTGGTGTGTTTGTTGAGACCGATGAATTGTGGGTTTATGATCCAGCTTATCTATGAATAATATTTGAATCTTCTCTGAATTCTTTTATGTATGATTGAGTTATCTTTGCAAGTCTCTTGAATTATCCATTTGGTTTGGCCAACTAGATTGGTAGTTCTTGCAATGGGAGAAGTGCATGGCTTTGGGTTCAATCTTGCGGTGTCCTTACCCGATGTGAGAAAGGGTTGCAAGGCACGTATTGTATTGTTGCCATCGAGGATAACAAGATGGGGTATTTATCATATTGCATGAATATATTCCTCTACATCAAGTCATCTTGCTTAAGGCGTTACTCATTTTAACTTAATACTCTAGATGCATCTTTGGATAGCGGTCGATGAGTGGAGTAATAGTAGTAGATGCATAATTGTTTGATCTACTTGTCTTGGACGTGATGCCTATATACATGATCATACCTAGATATACTCATAACTATGCTCAATTCATCAATTGCTCAACAATAATTTGTTCACCCAGTAGAATACTTATGCTCTTGAGAGAAGCCTCTAGTGAAACCTATGGCCCCGGTCTATTCTCATCATATCAATCTCCATCACTTCTATACTTGCTTTGTTTTTACTTTGCCTTTTACTTTTCACTTTGCGTCTATATACCAAAAATACCAAAAATATTATCTCTATCAGATCTCACTCTAAGTAAGTGACCGTGAAGGATTGACAACCCCTAATCGCGTTGGTTGCGAGTAGCTATCGTTTTGTGCAGGTACGAGGGACTTGTGTGTGGCCTCCACTGGATTGATACCTTGGTTCTCAAAAACTGAGGAAATACTTACGCTCTTGTGCTGCATCATCATCTCCTCTTGGGAAAACCAATGCAAGCTGAAGGCGTAGCAGGGGCTGTTTAGGAGCTCCGCTGAAGGGGAATCCACCACGGAGGGCTTCTACATCATCATAGCCTCTCCGATGAAGTGTGAGTAGTTTACCTCAGGACCTTGGTCCATAGTTAATATCTAGATGGCTTCTTCTCTCTTTTTGGATCTCAATACAATGTTCTCCCCCTCTCTCGTGGAGATCTATTCGATGTAATCTTCTTTTTGCGGTGTGTTTGTTGAGATCGATGAATTGTGGGCTTATGATCAAGTCTATCTATGAACAATATTTGAATATTCTCTGAATTCTTTTATGTATGATTGTTATCTTTGCAAGTCTCTTCGAATTATCAGTTTGGTTTGGCCTACTAGATTGGTTTTCTTGCTATGGGAGAAGTGCTTAGCTTTGGGTTCAATCTTGCGGTGTCCTTTCCCAGTGACAGTAGGGGCAGCAAGGCACGTATTATATTGTTGCCATCGAGGATAACAAGATGGGGTTTTTATAATATTGCATGAATTTATCCCTCTACATCATGTCATCTTTCTTAAGGCGTTACTCTATTTTCTTGAACTTAATACTCTAGATGCATGCTAGGTAGCGGTCGATGAGTGGAGTAATAGTAGTAGATCAGGCGGCGAGTCGGTCTACTTGTCTCGGGCGTGATGCCTATATACATGATCATACCTAGATATTCTCATAACTATGCTCAATTCATCAATTGCTCAACAGATGAATTTGTTCACCCACCGTAAAATACTTATGCTCTTGAGAGAAGCCACTAGTGAAATCTATGGCCCCGGGTCTATCTTTATCATATTAATCTCCCAACACTTTATTATTGCTTTTGCTTTTTACTTTGCTTTTATTTTACTTTGCATCTTTATACCAAAATACCAAAATATTATCTATCATCTCTATCGGATCTCACTCGTAAGTGACCGTGAAGGGATTGACAACCCCTAATCGTGTTGGTTGTGTGGAGCTATTTGTTTTGTGTAGAGTACGAGGGACTCATCGTAGCCTCCTCTTTGGATTGATACCTTGGTTCTAAAAAGCTGAGGAAATGCTTACTCTACTCTGCTGCATCATCCTTTCCTCTTCAAGGAAATCCAGCGATGCTCAAGAGGTAGCAGCGTTAGCCTCAAGATCCCCAAGGTGACAGACGAGGCAATCATTTCAGCATTTTCGATGGCATCATGACGTTAAGATGAAGGAGGGCTCGCCATCCACGAGGAGCTATGCCGCGGCTCGGAGCTGTTCAACATGGCGATCAAGTGCGCAAAAACTGAGGAAGGTGCCTTTCCTCCTCGAGCTCCCTGCTACCGACCAGAGGAGAAGAAGGCCAAGGCCGCGGACGTAAAGCGTAATGGGGTGGTGCGTCCTCGTGATGAGGCGGACACGAAGTCGGCTGGGACCACCGAGTCATCCAAGAGCGGCCGTCCGTTCTGCACCTTCCACAATGTACACATCCACAACACCAACGATTGTCAAGAACTCGGGACCATTGAAATGGGCCTTGGCCGGCGCCCGAGCACAACTGACCGGGGCTACGGCGAGAAGAAGAAAAGGTGGAGGGCGCTGGGCGATCGTGGCCCCGCCCGGAGTAAGCGCGACCGGCCTCGTGAGGACCCTTGGCAGGACCAGCCTCGTGAGGCGCATGGAGGACCAGCCTCGCGAAGACCGCCCTCGAGGGCAATGCCGGTCTCCCTCCATTGCCGCCACCACCAAGAAGAGCAGCGACCACCATCGGGGCGGGGGCTGGGGGCTTCTAGGAACCCAGCGCTATCACGCATCTTGGCGGAGCTCCCGGCATCCAGTAGCGTCTTGAGCAGTTTGCTCGCGAGGTGAACATGGCTCTTCGAGCTCGAGGCCACGCGCCCGCTTCGGGAGGTCAAGTGCACCATCACCTTCAGCTCGTCGAGACCAGCTCAAGTCTTGCGGCAACCGTCGGCGCCCTCCCGATCTTTGTACTTGCCCGTCATCAATAGCGTCCAAGTCACCAAGACCCTCATCGGCGGCGCGGGGCTTAACATCCTGCCGTTGAAACATTCGACTGACATCCAAGTGCCATATGATCAGCTGCAGCCTAAAACCCTTCTCGGGGTGGTGGCTCCACCGCCCCAATAGGGCAAGTCCGCCTCCCTGTTACCTTGACTAAGCGCGACAACTACCACACCGAGCTCATCGACTTGCGTCGCCCACATCCGTCTGCCGTATAGCGCCATCCTTGGGTATCGGCATTAGCCAAGGTCATGGCAGTGACCCTGCAGCTACAACATCCTCAAGATGCCGAAGCGGCGGAATCATCATGGTCCCTGCGAAGAAAGAGATGCGGTGTGCTCACTGGCCTGCGCCTTCAAGCGCGACAATCGAAGACCCGGCAGCAAGAGGCGTCCGATACTCTCCTAAGGCCATTCCCAAGAAGAAGAAGCAACTACTCTGCACGAGGGCATCACGAGGCGGTGTCTCTGAGTGCGCCGCCTCGGGATCAGCGCCCGCTTTTGGGCGCCTCCCTCCCTCGCGTAGGAAGCGCGCCCGGCGCCCTCCTCGGGCAGGCTTGAGGCTCTCTCTGGAGGCCTCAGACCTAACCACCATCATGAGGAGGCGCTCGGGCTGCGATGTGGCGTGCTGCGGCACGTTTTCCTCGGGAGAACCTTTGGAGGAGGCGCCCGCGCTCGGGAGTTCATCGTCCGAGCCACCACGAGGAGCTTCAAGAAGCAAGGACCATGCTGGCGGCGTGCCGCCCTGCTGCAGACTCCCCATCTGGCGAGATGGCAGGCTGCGCGTCTACATCGACATTCGAGGGCTCAGCAGGCGCATCTCGGGAACACTTCGCGCCAGCGCGTTGGGCGGTCGAGGTCCACCTCACAGCTATGTCGCATGCCATTTGGCTTGCCGGCGTGGCAGCCGCCTTCGGTAGCGACCTCTGAGCATCTGGCAGCTCGGGAGGCGGGCATCGAATCTGGCGGAGATGGAGCGGTCCTCAAGGAACCGCTTGAGCCCCGAGCCTCACGAGGCTCGGGGTCTTAGCGGATCATGTGGGCGACTCCTTCATCGTGTCTTGGCTACCACAACAACCCTTGACAATGGAACCAGGTAACATTTTCCAAGTTTACTTAGTGGGGCGCCCTCGGGCTGCATCATTCCCAGTCGCCGCGGGCCTGTTCTGCGGCATGTATCCTTTGCATTTCTAGCTTACTCTCTGGGGCGCCCCTGGCTGCATCATCCCGATGGCATATATCGTTCTCGCATTTATCTAAGCTAGCTTATTACATCTCATGAGTTACCTATAATTACCACTTGCACTGCGTCGTCTCCAACGTATCTACTTTTCAAACACTTTTGCCCTTGTTTTGGACTCTAACTTGCATGATTTGAATGAAACTAACCGGATTGCCTTTGTTTTCAGAGAACTACCATGATGTTGTTTTATGTGTAGAAAAGAAAAGTTCTGGAATGTCACAGGAAATCACGGAGGCACTTTTGGAATTTATCAAATTTTGGTGAAAGAATTAATGCGAGGGGACCACAACATGTCCACGAGACAGAAGTCGCCCCCTTAGAAGCCTGACCTCCTATCTCGTGGGCCCCTGGACCTCCTCCGACCTCAACTCCAACTCCATATATTCCGTCTCGGGAGAAAAAATCAGAGAGAAAGTTTCATCGCGTTTCACGACGGAGACGCTGTCAAGCCCTAATATCTCTCGGGAGGGCTGATCAGAGTCCGTTCGGGGCTCGGAGAGAGATTCGTCGTCGTCGTCATCATCAACCATCCTCCATCACCAATTTCATGATGCTCACCGCCGTGCGTGAGTAATTCCATCGTAAGGCTTGCTGGGCGGTGATGGGTTGGATGAGATTTACCATGTAATCAAGTTAGTTTTGTTAGGGTTTGATCCTAGTATCCACTATGTTACGAGATTGATGTTGCTATGACTTTGCTATGCTTAATGCTTGTCACTAGGGCCCAAGTGCCATGATTTCAGATCTGAATCTATTATGTTTTCATGAATATATGTGTGTTCTTGATCCTATCTTGCAAGTCTATAGTCACCTATTATGTGTTATGATCGACAACCCAGTGACAATAATCGGGACACTTCTCGGTGATGACCGTAGTTTGAGGAGTTCATGTATTCACTATATGTTAATGCTTTGGTCGGTTCTCTATTAAAGGAGGCCTTAATATCCCTTAGTTTCCGCTAGGACCCGCTGCAGCGGGAGGGTAGGACAAAGGCGTCGTACAAGTTCTTTCCCATAAGCCGTATGACTATTTATGGAATACATGCCTACATTACATTGATGAATTGGAGCTAGTTCTATATCACCCTATGTTATAACTATTGCATGAGGAATCACATCCGGCATAATTATCCATCACGATCCATTGCCTCTGAGCTTTTCATATATTGTTCTTCGCTTATTTACTTTTACATTTGCTCTTGTACAACTACTACAAAACCCCAAAACATTTATCTTTACTTTTGCTACCGTTACTATTATTATCATACCACCTTTGCTACTAAACACTTTGCTGCAGAACTAAGTTATCCAGGTGTGGTTGAATTGACAACTCAACTGCTAATACTCAAGAATATTCTTTGGCTCCCCTTGTGTCGAATCAATAAATTTGGGTTGAATACTCTACCCTCGAAAGCTGTTGTGATCTCCTATACTTGTGTCTTATCAAGACCAATTTACGGCGCCGTTCTTGAGGAGCATAGCTCTATTCTACGGGTCACTTAGGATTTATATCTGTTGATCACTATGAAGAACTTGAAGGCGCTAAGACCAAGATTTTGCCCTCAACTACGATGGGAGGTAAGGAACTGCCATCTAGCTCTGCACTAGATTCTCCTTCCGTTATTAGTAAGCTTGCGACACCTAAACCTGCTCTTGCTATGAATTACGATATGTGGCATGTTATTGATGATGCCACTTACGCTATGCATGATGAAACTACTTACGTGCGTGATACTACTTTGCCATTAGGTGAATTTCTAGAAGAACAACTTGCTAGAGTTAGGGGAATGAAAATATTGAAGAAACTATTATTGATGATAGTGATGATGAAGGTTCCCCAATGATTATGTATTACCGTTGTTCCTAAGGGTTATGTTATGAATGAAGCAGCTGCTATGGAAATTCTTGCTTGCAATGATAGAAATGATCTTAAGAAATTATTAGCTAAATTGAAGCAGGAGTCTCTTAATGCTAGAATGAAACCCGATCCTGCTTTTGCTACTTCACCTATCGTATTCTTGATAAGGATTATGAATTCTCTGTTGATCTGATATTATTACTTTAGTTGAATCTGATCCTTTTATGGTCTTGAATCTGAAACTGTTGTGGCACATCTTACCAAGTTGAATGATATAGCCACCTTGTTTACTAATGATGAGAAGTCTCGCTATTTATATATCCTTAAGATATTTCCGTTCTCATTAAAGGGTGATGCTAAGACTTGGTATAATTCTCTTGCTCCTGGTTGTGTCGTAGTCCCAGGATATGATTTATTACTTCTCTGCTAAATATTTCCCTGCTCATAAGAAACAAGCTGCCTTCTTGAAATATATAATTTTGTGCAAATCAAAAAGAGAGTCTCCCACAAGCTTGGGGAGGCTTCTCCGATTATAATGCTTTGCTGATCATCCTCTTAAGAAAAATGAAATACTTGATATCTTTTATAATGGACTAACCGATGCTTCCAAGGACCACTTGGATAGTTGTGCTGGTTGTGTTTTCGAGGGAAAGAACGATCGTGAAGCTGAAATACTATTGAATAATATGTTGACTAATGAAAATAATTTGACTCTTCCTGAGCCAGTTCCTGAAGTAATTCCTGAACCAATTGAGCCAACTCCTCAGCCTATTCCTAAACCCACTCCGAAGAAGAGGTGTTTTATTTCTCGATCTGAAGATATGCAAGAGGCAAAGAAATCAATGAAAGAAAAAAGGTATTAAAGCTGAAGATGTTAGAATTTACCTCCTATTGAAGAAATACATGGTCTTAATTTACTTTGAAGAACCACATTGTCTTGATAACCCGACATAGGTAGTAAAGGTAAATTCTCTCTATAGATATGATAAAGTTGAAATACCCTCTACTAAATTTCATAGCCCATGCTTAGATGAATTTGATGACTTTATGGCTAGGCAAGAAAGTTTTAATGCTTATGTTGGTAGAGAGTTAAAGAATAATGCTTTCGAGATAGGAATGGCGTAGGTGATAATCTGGCTAGAGTTAAAGATGAACTTCACGCGTTAGCAAATATCTTCTATGGTTGCTACTCAAGCTGAGCAAGTACTTAAAGCTCAAAATGATTTGCTTGATGAATTGAATAATAAAATGACTTTCTTTGTTAGAGTGGCTACTAGAACTGGTAGAATGACTCGGGAACCTTTGTATCCTGAAGGCCACCCTAAGAGAATCGAACAAGATTCTCAGAGAAATAATTTAGAGGCACCTAGTTCTTCTAATAATAATAAGAAGAAAAACGATAGAACTTTGCATGCTTCTAGTGAACCTACTGTAGACACACGAGAATCCCAATGATATTTATTTACGATCTTTGAAACACAATCGGTGATGAACATGAACCTAGTGATAATGTTAATGATAATGTTCATGTTGATGCTCAACCTAGCAAAGACAATGATGTAGAGATTGAACCTGCTATTGATCTTGATAACCCACAATCAAAGAATCAACGTTATGATAAGAGAGATTTTGTTGCTAGGAAGCACGGTAAAAAGAGAACCATGGGTTAGAAACCCATGCCCTTTCCTCCTAAACCATCCAAGTCAAAGGATGATGAGGATTTTGGCGCTTTGCTGAAATGATTAGACCTATTTTCTTACGTATGCGCTTAAGCGATATGCTTAAAGTAAATCCTTATGCTAAGTATATGAAGGATATCATCACAAATAAAAGAAAGATACCGGAAGCTGAAATTTCCACCATGCTTGCTAATTACACTTTTAAAGGTGGAATACCAAAGAAACTTGGAGATCCGGTGTTCCAACTATACCTTGCTACATTAAAAGAAATTATGTTAGAACTGCTTTATGTGATCTTGGAGCGGTGTTAGTGTTATGCCTCTCTCTTTATATCGTAGACTTGAATTGAATAAGTTGACACCTACTGAAATATCTTTGCAAATGGCTGATAAATCAATTGCTATACTGTCGGTATTTGTGAGGATGTTACTGTTGTGGTTGCAAATGTCACTATCTTAACGGACTTTGTTATTCTTGATATTCCGAGGGCGATAGTATGTCTATTATCCTTGGTAGACCTTTTCTTAATACTGCAGGGGCTGTTATTGATTGCAACAAAGGCAATGTCACTTTTCATGTTAATGGTAATGAGCATACGGTACACTTTCAGAAACAATCTCAAGTTCATAGTATCAATTCTATTGAAAAAGTTCCAACTATCATTTTGGAGGCTTTGAATTTCCTCTCCCTCTTGTCAAGAAAAAGTATGATATTCTTATTGTTGGGGATTTTCATATCCTGTTGAGGTAACTTAGTGTTATTGAAATTTCTCGGTTCCGTGTTATTGGAATGAGTTTGTTAACAAGACTTGATCAACCTTGTTAATGGATTCATTTTGATGATCACGAGATGGATGAAACTAGAAGGCACAACCTTCTATACCCTCTTTTTACTTTCATTATTTAGAATAAATAAAGCGAAAATAGTATTATCCGTCATTTTACGATTTACGTGCATTAAAAAATAGTCCGAAAATAAAAGTGCTCCAAATGCCACTGCAAATCTAGTATGATTTTTTCTGGAATATTTGAGGATTTTAGGCACTAAAAACACTTGAGAGAGGGCAAGCACCAGGCCACGAGAGAGGCGCCCCCTATCTCGTGGGCCCTGGTGGCCCCCCTCCACTTATGCTAGCACCCACACTTCATCTTCTACCCAAAAAATCCCCATCCAGCTCAAGCCCGAGTTCTAGCTCGTTTTGCTGCGATTTTGATCTCTTAGCTCAAAGCTCCATTCACAAAACTGCTTTGGGAGATTGTTGCTTGGTATGTGACTCCTCCATTGGTCCAATTAGTTTTTGTTCTAGTGCTTTATTCATTGCAAAATTTTGTTGCATAGGTGACCATGTTCTTGAGCTTGCATGTTAAATATTTGAGGTCCCAAGCAATTCCAATGCATGATATAGGCTCTAGGCACTTGTAGGAGTAGTTGATATCAATCTTGTTTAGTTTTGTTCACCTTTATTTTGAAGATACTAAAATTTCAGAAATTTTCAGAAAAAGAAATATGCTTAGAAGAATGTACCAAGGAGGTTCCTCGGCAAAGAAAGGGCCAAGGATTGCTATCGTGAACAAGATGTTAATTTGCGAGGGGCGCAAATGTGCGGGCTTGTGGTGGCCATCCGATGATTTTATGGTGAAGCAGGCTTCAAGGAGAATTTGGCGCATATATGCGTAATGCCGATCTGGAGGACTTCTTACAAGATAAGTGTCCTCAATATTATCAATTGGTGATTCCTTTGTGCGGAGGTTGAATATATTTCTGCGTAATTCTCCTAGTGTCATGTTTGATATTTATGATACATCTTATACCATGGATTTAGAGGATTTCACAACTGCTTGCAAACTCCGCATTGGGGTAATATTAATGATACTCACAAATATGAATTTAGAGATTTTCTTGCTAGTATTCTGTGGGAAAATCTAGGGACGTAACACAAGCTACCATAGGGAGCATTCATTTTCTGCTATACATTACTTTGCTCTCTTTATTGGTAGATGCATTAGCAGTGGGGCGAAGTATGTCACATGTGTGCTCTTGATCTTTGTGTCCTCAAAGTGCTGTGTCGAGTTATAAAGGTTATAACTTGGGGCAATAGTTGCACGTGGGTTGCAGAATAATAGTAGAAGGGTGATTTCTTTGGAGGAATTTATGCAACTTTGTGTGGCTAACTTTCTTAATATAGCTCCACGAGAGGGGATATGATTGTACCTCTTGTTTATTTGGATAAAGGAAGCTATGTTTGATCATCATTTTCTTGAGAGGAATGAACAATTCCTCCATTATTGACTAATCTATGACAGGCCTTAGCGTCGTCCTGTTACTCTTCCTGCTCCCTACCTTTTTTATTATCGGGCAAAAGGAAGATATGTTGTCACCAGGGAGGAAGCAACTGAGTATGAGAGGGGAATGGAGGCAGCTCGCCAACACGCTGCTGCTCAGGAGGCGGTCGCCTCTGCATCTCAGTACAACCCCAGTTTCACTTATGGATATCAGCCAGGCGGTCATTGGTATTAAACCAACTTAAGCCAAAAGCCTAAGCTTGGGGGAGTACGTATTTCTCACCGACTTTACATTCATGTTCACACACTAGTTGTCGGTGCTCATACTCTTTCATTGTATTATCCATGCTAGTTTAATTTTATTTTTCTAGTTTTCTTCTTGTGTGTTTGATAAACCTTAAGAAAAACCAAAAAAATTAGTTAGTTTAATTTCCATGCTTGTAGTAGAAATTAAAATGAAAACCCAAAAAGATTTCTCGTTTTTCTTTTTTACTTGTTGGGAGCTTTCCCGTGTAAATAGTTTTATTTTCTTTTGTTTCTTTTGGGGTCGAAGACCATATTGAAAATGCTTAGTGGCTCTTATATGCATGATTGTTTATTTAATTTAGAGCCCATATTACTTGTCTTCTCTCTTGAGTTGAATGCTTGCGATTCCATCTTAGTCAATGCGTGCACTCTTATTATTATAAACATCGTTCGATTAGATGCGAGTGAAAGGCAATAATGACGATATATGATGGACTTATTGGGATGAGAAAAGCTGGTATGAACTCGACCTCTTTTGTTTTGTAAATATGATGAGTTCATCGTTCTGAGTCAGCTATTATGAAGTAAACATAATTGCAATGACATTTAGAGATTATAGTTGCTCGTGCCATGCTTGATTAGCTATGAGTTATAATGGTTTACCTTGCGTGCCAACATGCTATTAGAATGATTATGATGTGGTATGATGGGATGGTATCCTCCTTTGAATGAATTGGTGACTCGACTTGGCACATGTTCACACAAGTAGTTGAATCAAATCAACATTGCCTTCACGATATTTATGTTCATGGTAGATTATATCCTACTCATGCTTGTACTCGGTGTGAATTAATTTTAATGCATGTTTACATTGTTGTCGCTCTCTCGATTAATTAGCTTCCAGTCTTTTGCTAGCCTTCACTTGTACTAAGCGGGAATCTGCTTGTGCATCAAACTCCTTAAACCCCAAAGTTGTTCCATATGAGTCCACTATACCTTCCTATATACGGTATTTACCTGCCGTTCCAAGTAAATTTGTATGTGCCAAACTCCAAAGCTTCAAATGAAATTCTGTTTTGTATGCTCGAGCAGCTCATGTTTCAACTAGGGCTGCCTATATCTTCCATGCTAGGTGGGTTATTCTCAATAGGAGTGGACTCCGCTCCTCATTCACGAGAAAGGGCGTGCAGGGATGCCCAGTCCCATGATCCAAAAGATCAAAGCAAATCAAAATAACTAAACAAGAACTCCCCAGGGCTGTTGTTAGTTGGAGGCACTTTCGTTGTTTCGAGAAAGCCATGGATTGATGCTTGTTGTTGGTTGGGGGAGTATAAACCTTTACCATTCTGTTTGGGAACTGCCTATAATGCATGTAGTATGGAAGATACATCCATCTCATAGTTGTTGCGTTGACAGCAAAAGTATGCCGCTCAAAATTTTATTCAATCTCTAATTTAAAATCGAGCTCTGGCACCTCTACAAATCCCTGCTTCCCTCTGCGAAGGGCCTATATATTTACTTTTATGTTGAGTCATCACCCTTCTTATTAAAAGAACCATTGGAGAGCACATTGTCATTTGCATTCATTACTATTGGTTTATATTGGGTATGACTTGACTGGATCTCTTTTACCATGAATTACAATGTTTAGTCAGTCCTTGATCTTTAAAGGTTCTCTGCATTTATGTTTTGCGGTCTCAGAAAGGGCTAGCGAGATACCATTTTGTTATATCATGTTATAATTATTTTGAGAAAGTGTTGTCATCCGAGTTTTATTATTATGGCTCGCTAGCTGATTATGCTATTGATATGAGTAATTGTGAGACCTATGTGTTATTGTGAGTATGGTTAGTTCATAATATTTGCTGAAACTTGAATCTGGCTTTTCATGTATACAACAACAAGAGCAAACAGAGTTTGTAATTTTTTCTTTATCACTTTCAGTTTATCAACTGAATTGCTTGAGGACAAGCAAGGTTTAAGCTTGGGGAGTTGATCGTCTCCAGCGTATCTACTTTTCAAACACTTTTGCCCTTGTTTTGGACTCTAACATGATTTGAATGAAACTAACCCGGTGGCGCTGTTTTCAGCAAAACTACCATGATGTTGTTTTATGTGTAGAAAAGAAAAATTCTCGGAATGTCACGGAAATCCACGGAGGCACTTTTGGAATTTATAAAATTTTGGCGAAAGAATTAATGCCGAGGGCCTGACTGCCACGAGGCAGGCGTGCCCCCCTTAAGCGTGACCTCCTATCTCGTGGGCCCCGGGACCTCCTCCGACCTCAACTCCAACTCCATATATTCCGTCTCGGGAGAAAAAATCAGAGAAAGTTTCATCGCGTTTCACGACACGGAGCCGCCGCCAAGCCTAATCTCTCTCGGGAGGCTGATCTGGACTCCGTTTGGGGCTCGGGAGGGGATTCGTCGCCGTCGTCATCATCAACCATCCTCCATCACCAATTTCATGATGCTCACCGCCATGCGTGAGTAATTCCATCGTAAAGCTTGCTGGGCGGTGATGGGTTGGATGAGATTTACCATGTAATCAAGTTAGTTTTGTTAGGGTTTGATCCTAGTATCCACTATGTTACGAGATTGATGTTGCTATGACTTTGCTATGCTTAATGCTTGTCACTAGGGCCGAGTGCCGTGATTTCAGATCTGGACCTATTATATTTTCATGAATATATGTGTGTTCTTGATCCTATCTTGCAAGTCTATAGTCACCTATTATGTGTTATGATCCGACAACCCGAAGTGACAATAATCGGGACACTTCTCGGTGATGACCGTGGTTTGAGGAGTTCATGTATTCACGATGTGTTAATGCTTTGGTCGGTTCTCTATTAAAGGAGGCCTTAATATCCCTTAGTTTCGCTAGGACCCTGCTGCTGCAGGGAGGGTAGGACAAAAGGCGTCATACAAGTTCTTTCCCATAAGCACGTATGACTATTTACGGAATACATGCCTACATTACATTGATGAATTGGAGCTAGTTCTATATCACCCTATGTTATAACTATTGCATGATGAATTGCATCCGGCATAATTATCCATCACGATCCATTGCCTCTGAGCTTTTCATATATTGTTCTTAGCTTATTTACTTTTCGTTGCTCTTGTTACAACTACTACAAAAACCCAAAAACATTTATCTTTACTTTTGCTACCGTTACTATTATTATCATACCACCTTTGCTACTAAACACTTTGTTGCTGATACTAAGTTATCCAGGTGTGGTTGAATTGACAACTCAACTGCTAATACTCAAGAATATTCTTTGGCTCCCCTTGTGTGAATCAATAAATTTGGGTTGAATACTCTACCCTCGAAAGCTGTTGCGATCCCCTATACTTGTGGGTTATCACCAGCTGGCACTATGATCAAGTGAATGTCACAGCATACAGCAAGCCCACCCCACAACCACCTCATGGCGAGAAGCGGCACAGCGTCCGTGCTCAGATGCATTCTGCAGCGTCGCCAAACCCAAGAGGCTGAGCTACGGTTGTGGGCCCGCTCCGTGTACATCACCTCCGTGGCCATTGGTGCCCGTTCTCGCATGAGCTAGTCATTGATTGGTGGCTAGAAGCGCGCGAACCAGTGCCTCGCCACCACAGGAGCCCAGCGCGATCGTCTTTCTTTAGGATCGCCGCGCATGAGAAGACTAGGCACAACATCTTTTCTCGGGTCCGTCCACTGCAACATCGATAAACCTTGGCCCGAGCTCATGCGGCGGGCGGCCTGCTCACATTACCTCCTGGGGTCGTTGGTGTCTGGCCTTCTCATGTGATCGCCTCAGGAGATCCGCCCAGCGCAAGTTGCCTAACCATCTCGCAGGACCATCGCGGCCATCAGGAATCAAGACCAGGCGCAACCCGCCTTGAGGTAGGGCCTCGTGAGTCCCGAACTGGCTCATGAGTGCCCAAACACACCTCGTCCAGCCCTGCCGTGCAAGACACGTGTCAGGGCGGGGCTGTACACGCCCCGGGGGCTCCACTCAGAGGGAGCCCTCACCCACGCACCAGTGGAAGCACCATGCTCCGTCTTTGGCGATCGACCACGGTCAAGGCGGCTATGCCCATGCAAGTCTTGAGCGCTATGCTCCGCGCTGGTGATAAACAACTGAGGGCGGCCCCATGGTCGTACCATCCTTAGGGAGCCACCCGGCTCAGTGTCCAGCCTCACCACAACGCCTCCCCCCGAGAGAGCCGCGCGAGGGGCTGGGCGCGGGGGCTGTGCTCGGGTCACGCCCAAGCGTACGCCACCCTGCCAGGTCTCTCGGACCTGGTAGATCCGCGCCCTCCCGAGTGGAGCCAAGGTATGAAGGTCGTTTGGACGTCAAGGGGACTCGAGCATCGTGACTCGAGGAGCCTAGCAGCCCGTAACCCCTCACCCCTTGGTCTCGTCTGGTGATCCAGACGACCCATGGCTGAGGTATGTGTGAGGTCGGGCCTGCCGGCGTAGAACACTAGGCCTACTCCTGCATCTCCCTTACATGTAAGCTGTTTTGCGCGTCAAGGGGACTCTGAGCATCGCGACTCGAGAACCCTAAGCGGCCACGTAGCCCCTCACCCCTTGGTCTCGTCCTGGTGATCCGGACGACCCAACGGCGGCTGAGGTATGCGCGGGGTCGGGCTCTGCCGACGTAGAACGTAAAGCAAATAGGAAGGAAATCGCGTAACTCAAATAAATATTACAAGACATCTGTTCTTCAAATACCAAACACAAGTTTAACGCCTCCAAGAGGCATGGTATGTGTTGCGAGAGGCAAAGCAGGAAAAAATTCGGCAGCAAGTCATCTCGTCATCCACAGGCGCCGCCATCGCTTGCAGAGGTGCCCCCGACGGTGATGTTTCCCTCACATGCCGCTTCGCGGAGTTGCGAGTTCAACAGCACCACCAGTTGAGCGCGAGGTCGAAGCGCAGAACTTCTTGACAAAGCCTCCACCTGTCCCTTCACGGCCGGCGGTGCTGCTGGCGCTTCGTCATCGGCAGAGCTCGACAGCTCGTCAAGGTTGGCATCGAGTCCACGAAGATGGAGGTGGCTGAAGGCGGCGTGTCGGCGGCGAGAAATGTGCGGGCTTCTCCCTCCACCAAGGGGCCGATCCCGTCCACGACATCCTCAAGCGCCACGACCAGATGAGGATGCCGCTGGGTGGGGCCCTCGTCGTCTGTCGCTAGCGGCTCCTCCAAGCCCTTCTCGTAGAGTGCCCGCAACGCCACGGGGGACTTCTCCTCAAGGGACTTGAAGGCCACGCGGTCCTCAGCCAGGACCTTCGCCTTGGCTTCCAGCTTGGCCTTCTCTGCCTTCGTCTTCTGCTGCAGCTTCAATAGTCGGCTGTGCTCCGTGGCTGCGCCTTCGCCAACTGCTCCAGCTTGACGTCGCTACCCCTGACGGCGTCCTCTCAGGCCTTCATCTTCTCCTCCTCCGCCTTGCGGGCTCGAGCTTCGTCCGCACTCTCTTTACGCATGATCTCCAGCTCGGCCTCCAGCGACCGACTGCGATCCTTGGCGGCCCCGACATCCTTCAATGCCACCTCGCGGGCAGCCGCAGCGGCGGCGACTTGCTTGTCCTTCTCGGAGGCTCTTTGGAGCTTGGCTCAGCGCCGCCCGGACAGATACATCGGAGTGAAGCCAGCCAGAGATCAGTTCCAAGCGCTCGGCCACCAGGCGACGGTCGGTGCCTTGAAGATCCTACCGCAGGAGGGTTGGCGCAGAAAGGTGTGCTCGGGGCGTCCGGGGGCGGAAGGATCCGGGTCAGCGATCTGGCGGGAGGAGGAGGAGGTAACATCGTCACCATGGCTGGCAGGCTGGGAGCTCCTGAGCTTTGGGGACCCCAGCAATCGAGCCGTCGTTGGCACCTCGGGAGCCAGTGGGGGCTCTGAGGCTGCCTCCTCGGAGGCGCTCCCCAAGCCTCGCAAGGGCGATCGGGCAGGGAAGCCTTGGCGCCGTCCTGCCCTTCCCCATGGAGGGTGTTGCTGCCCTTGGCAATTTGATCCCAGCAGTACCACGCTTCCTCCTTCCTCTTCTTTGCAGTGGCGTCGGCCTAGTGCGCCCGGAGAAGCATCAAGAGTCGGCAGCGAAGCAAGAACAAAGGCAGGATGAGAACACTTATTGGTCCATCGTGGCATAGTCTCTCGCTTCTTAAGCTTGAAACCTAAGAGCCTCACAGCTGGTAGCGCAGGCGTCTTGAGCCAGGAGGCGAAGAAGGGCAGCAGATGGGCCGGAAGCGGCTCCAGGCAGCGTCAGAGCAGGGGTGCCGTCTCGGGAGATCAGCGCCGACCTGCCCCTCGTTGAAACCTCAGCCGGTGACCTCCTCCGGGGACTGACCTTGGACTTCGTGGAGCCCCCTACCACGGGCAGCTCCCCCCCCCTCTCTAGGGGGACATTGGCCTCAACATCGTCATCAGGTAGGGTGCGGAGAATACCGGCCTTGCGCAAAGGGGAGGTCTCCCCCGCCCCTTCGCGGCTCGCCTCCGAGTCACGCTCCTCCTCCTCCTCCTCTTCCTCCTTGCGAGACTCATCGTAAGACGCGTCCACTAGAATCATCGTCACCAGGACATCTGAGGGCGCAGGCGGCACAAGCTCACGCCCGTCGAAGACGGGCATGGCAGCGGCAGCCTCCGCCCCATCCGGGTGGCGGTACAAGGGAACGAAGGAGTCGGCGGGTACCTTGTCGTCCCCAACCAAGGAGGCGGAGGGCGGCGCAACTCCTCGTTAGAAAGGGCTGTGAGCATAGGCGGAGGTCGTCCCCCGTCTCAAGCTTCGAGAAGGAGGCGGCGCCTGAAGGAACCACCTGTGCCATGAATTCTCGGCGATCATGGCCCCGTCGGCTCGCCGCCCTTGAGTCACGGGCCTCGGTGGTGGTCATCCTCCCAACACTGCATCGCCCGAGGTCGGTGAGCTTGCAGCAAGCCACCCCTCTTGAGACACAGGCATCTCCGTCGGCAGCACCAGCCGGGGATGGGAGCACTTGGCGTCCATCAAGACCCACTTGCTCCTGAAGCCCTCGGCCTTCTTCCTGGACTTCGAGATGGCATTGAGTGCAGTTGGCTGTGTGAAGCCAACACACCTGGCGATGGCCCTCTTTGATCCGGAGGAAGAACAAGTGGCGCAGCAGTGCCACGGACGGCATCACTCCAACGTCGCCTCGCGATGAAGGTGAAGATCGGCAGGAGGAGGATGGAGTTGGTATGAAGATGGGCGTGGATCTTGTAATGGCTGAGGACGGAGTAGAAGAAGTCGGAGAAGGGGGGAACCAACCCAGCAATGATGTTGCTCAAGAAGAAGGGGTAGAAGGTGCTGCCTGAGGCCTCCGGCTCGGTGGAGCCAGCCCGGAGCACAATCTTCCTCTTCTCATCACCCTCCGCCGTCATCAGGAGCACGGCGACAAGGTTCTTCTCCTGAACGCTCTGCGCATTGAGCGTAGGCTCGTACCAAGATGACGGAGGAGCGGGCCGAGCTTTCTTGGGTGCCATTGGCGGCAGGCTTGAAGGAGGATCCGGGCGGATCTGAAGTCTCTGGAGGCGAAGAGCAAGAAAGGGGATCTGGAGCAAGACGAAGGAAAGCAATGAAGGCGAATGCAGCCCGCGCCAGCCTGATAAGCCACAAGTATAGGGGATCATAGCAGTTTTCGAGGTAGAGTATTCAACCCAAATTTATTGATTCGACACAAGGGGAGCCAAAGAATATTCTCAAGTATTAGCAGTTGAGTTGTCAATTAAACCACACTGGATAACAATATCTGCAGCAAAGTATTTAGTAGCAAAGTAGTATGGAAGTAACGATAAAGGTAGCAAAAGTAATAGTAGCAGTTTTGTAGTAATTATATGATGGCAATGGTAAAGTAACTAAGCAAAGAGCAATATCGAAAAGCTTCGGAGGCATTGTATCGGTGATGGAGAATGATTTGGATGCGATTATTCATGCTTGATTCGACATAGGGTGACCTGAGAACTAGCTCCAGTTCATCAATGTAATTTAGGCATGTATTCGAATATAGTCATACGTGCTTATGGAAAGAACATGCATAACATCTTTTGTCCTATCCTCCCATGGCAGCGGGGTCCTATTGGAAACTAAGGGATATTAAGGCCTCCTTTTAATAGAGTACCGGACCAAAGCATTAAGACTTAGTGAATACATGAACTCCTCAAACTACGGTCATCACCGGTAAGTATCCGATTATTGTCACTTGAGGTTAACAGATCATAACACATAATAGGTGACTATAGACTTGCAAGATAGGATCAAGAACTCACATATATTCATGAAAACATAATAGGTTCAGATCTGAAATCATGGCACTCGGGCCCTAGTGACAAGCATTAAGCATAGCAAAGTCATAACAACATCAATCTCAGAACACACTACTAGGGAAAAGCCTATACACAAAATCTTAGTAGCAGCGCTTTAAAATAAAGGCGTTGCTGCTAATTAGCGATAGCGAGGTCAAGCAACTTCGCTGCTGAAATAAAATATCTTGATAGCGCCCGCCCAAGCGCTAGTGCTATAATTCTGAGGACGCCCTTGAGGCTAGTTATAGCAACAGCGTTATAATGGCGCTACTTTGCTACTGTGCGTGGTAGCAGCGCATCTCTCAATAAGTGCTCTGCTAAGTTTACTACAAAATCCGATCCACTCACGGTCACACTGGCTGGATCCCCTCTGAATCCCCGCGCGGTCCTCCCCATCGCCCCTCCGCCCTCTGCGCCGCCGTCACCTCCTCCTCCTTGTTGGACTCGGTGCCGGCCTCCTCCTCAAATCCTCCCTCCACTGCTTGCTGGCCGGCCCCTCCTCGATCCTCCTTCCTCCTCCGTCCTCCCTCCTTTGCGGCTGGCCAGCCCCTCCCTCGCTCCGCCTTCCTCCTCCGTTCTCCCTCGTGGCGGCCGGGTCGGCCCTCCTCGCTCCGCCTTCCTCCTCCATATACTCTCTTCTCCCTCCTTGATTTAGTAGGCTAGTTGATTTAGTTGATTTAGAACATTTTGATTTAGTTAATATGATTTAGTTGATTTAGTAGGCTAGTTGATTTAGAACATTTTGATTTAGTTGATTTAGTAGACTAGTTCATTTAGTTGATTTAGTATGCACCATTTTATTGTTATTTTTTCTATACATGGATGAGTGCGTAGTTGCTTTTGTTTTTTATAAGTTACTTTTTGGCAAAATGTAGGTGGTACCTTGTCATCTAATATGTTACTTGGAAGAACCAAAAATATCACATGCTAATCGTAGATCTTAGGATTATAATTGTCCATCAAATTGCTTCTCACGGAAGAACCAAAAATATCACATACTCTGTTTTTCTTTCTGTGAAGTGGATCGTTAATCCTTTGCTCATATTGCTTTAGGAAAAATGGCGCCACCACCACCACCACTATATCGACTATGCAAGTCAAGGTGCGCTTGACAACCTTGCTGGCCCAGCAAGCTGTTAGACATCTACTTCAACCGAGTTTTAGTCATGCGGTAAGAAATTAGATGAAATGTAATAACTATTGTATTTTTAGTGATGGCATTACTGCATTGTGTCATTTTCTTATTTTACAGATCGTCCCATGCAATGTGAGGTTGAAATTCAACAAGATGACAGGAGGCCTTTGTGACATTTGAGGCTCTGAGGGGGCCGTACACTATGGAGGTCGAGAAAGGGCGCAATATGTCGCATGATTGGAGGAGATGGATGGGCCCGTTTAAATCGCTCACATGCGTCTTCTTGGTGGTGAGTTGATCAGCTTCTCCTTGAGCGAAAGACCCAAGCTGGCTGTCATTTATCTCAACCTGGTGGAAGATGATGAAGATGGCGAAGATGATGAAGATAGCGAAGATAATGAGGACCCACTCGATGAAGATGATGAAGACCCACTTCATGAAGCCATCGTAGCTCAAAGAACAAGGCTGGCGAGGAGGAGGTGTCAACACATGGGACATAATTCCGCCGCGTCTTGACTTTGTCGGGGTGCCATTCGTGACCGCGACAAATACCATGGTTGATCGACATGATATGGTATGTTATACTTACAAATGCAAATTATCCGATGAAATACTTAGTGTACAATCCAATGATATGGTATGTTGTGTGGAATCTAGTCGATGATATGTTTTAGTGTAGAGTTCGATCACATGCTTATTAGTGTAGAATCTAAGGAAACTATTAATAGTGTAGATAATCCATATGTACTTATTTGCGAGGCTATTTATTAATTGATATGTTTTCTTATTCAGAAATTGGCAAAGAGCATATCATGAGTTATGGTATCGAGCACGATGAAGAAGGCTCAATTGGACTACGCCTTCTTGCAAGGGGCTCCGTCACAACCTATACTTACGGCGTGGACACGGACGGTCGCTTTACACTTCAACTCGGTTGGGTGGAAGAAATTCCTCGATGGCAAGAATCTTCGTGTTGGACGAGCCATCCTAATTACTATCGGGAACACCAACCGCCCGAGGCTTGAGGATGATGATTGTCTTGATATCATCTAGAACTAAATATGTGTGTGTGGCTATATCATCTAGAACTACATATGTGTGTGTGGCTATATCATCTAGAACTACATATGTGTGTGTGGCTATATCATCTAGAACTACATATGATGATTGTCGTTGATATCATCTAGAACTACATATGATGATAAATCGTTGATATGACCTTGTCTTTGCTTGAGGATGCATATTGACTATGCATGAAATTGCTATCTAGTACTCCTTCGTTCCAAATTACTCGTCGTGGTTTTAACTAAAACTACGACGAGTAATTAGAATGAAAGAATACTAAATGTCGTTTATGAATTTGATATCTAGTAGCGATACCTAGTATCTAGTATGCGAAAGAAGCGAAAGGAAAATGATGGAAGATATAGCGATAGCGAGGACTGCAAAATCGCTACAACTAACTAATAGTAGCGTTGGGAAAAAGCGCTGCTGATATAAATCATCGATAGTAAGCGAGTGCGGACGGCGCTACTACTACAAATTAAGTATGGCGCCTTATTGGTAGCCTTGACCACCCGCGCTGCTGCTACACTCAAAACCCGCGCTGCTGCTAGGGTTTTCCCTAGTAGTGACATAGTGGATACTAGGGATCAAACCCTAACAAAACTAACTCAATTACATGATAAATCTCATCCAACCCATCACCGTCCAGCAAGCCTACGATGGAATTACTCACGCACGTTGGTGAGCATCATGAAATTGGTGATGGAGGAAGGTTGATGATGACGACGACGAATTCCCCTCTCCGGAGCCCCGAACGGACTCCAGATTAGCCCTCCCAAGAGAGTTTAGGGCTTGGCGGCAGCTTCGTATCGTAAAACGCGATGAATCCTTCTCTCTGATTTTTTCTCCCCGAACATGAATATATGGAGTTGGAATTGAGGTCGGTGGAGCACCGGGGCCTGAGGCGGGGAGGCGCGCCAGGGGGATAGG
Organism: Aegilops longissima; assembly: GCA_021605205.1. Taxonomy (NCBI): domain Eukaryota; kingdom Viridiplantae; phylum Streptophyta; class Magnoliopsida; order Poales; family Poaceae; genus Aegilops; species Aegilops longissima. The sequence continues at coordinate 27,878 of JAHIAM010007204.1, forward strand.
CACGCCCCCCACCCTCATGGACAGGGTGTGGGCCCCCTGGCCTTGATTCTTTCACCAGTATTTTTTATTATTTCCAAAAATATTCTCTGTGAAGTTTCAGGTCATTCCGAGAACTTTTATTTCTACACAAAAATAACATCATGGCAATTCTGCTGAAAACAACGTCAGTCCGAGTTAGTTCCATTCAAATCATGCAGGTTAGAGTCCAAAACAAGGGATTGTTTGGAAAAAAGTGAATCTGATGGAGACGTATCACAGCCTTTTGTCAGTCAATTCTGCTTAAACCTTTGCTTGTCCTCAAGCAATTCAGTTGACAAACTGAAAGTGATAAAGAAAAACTATTACAAACTCTGTTTGCTCTTGTTGTTGTAAATATGTAAAGCCATCATTCAAGTTTTCAGCAAAGATTATGAACTAACCATATTCACAATAACATTTAGGTCTCATGTTTATTCATATCAATGGCATAATCAACCAGCGAGTAATAATAATAAATCTTGGATGACAACACTTTCTCAAAACAATCATAATATGATAAAACAAGATGGTATCTCGCTAGCCCTTTCTGAGACCGCAAAACATAAATGCAGAGCACCTCTAAAGACCAAGGACTGACTAAATATTGTAATTCATGGCAAAAGAGATCTAGTCATAGTCATACTCAATATAAATTAATAGTAATGGATGCAAATGACAAAGATGCTCTCCAAGCTGGTACTTTTAATAAGGAGGATGACTCAACATAAGAGTAAATAGATAGGCCCTTGAGAGAAGCGAGGATTTGTAGAGGTGCGGAGCTCGATTTTAAAGCGAGAGATAAATAATGTTTTGAGTGGCATACTTTCATTGTCAACATAACAACCGAGAGATATCGATATCTTCCACATAACACACATTATAGGCAGTTCCCAAACAGAATGGTAAAGTTTATACTCCCCTCCACCAACAAACATCAATCCATGGCTTGTCCAGAAACAACGGGTGCCTCCAACTAACAACAGTCTGGGGAGTTTTGTTTGCAATTATTTTGATTTGATTTGCTTAAAGCATGGAATGGGCATCCTAGTGACCAGCCATTTTCTCGTGAATGAGGGCGGAGTCCACTCCTCTTGAGAATAACCCGCCTAGCATGGAAGATCTGAGACAACCCTAGTTGATACTTGTCACGCCCAATATCGACCCTATCCAAAGGAACTCGGCGGTCCCACCAAGGATAGACCGCATATTGGGCAGCTTTTACAAGGTGGATATCATTACATCAACATTACATAATAGTGGGGATACATACATAAGGCACAAATGCCACAAGAATACATCAACATCATATACAAGATCAACATCCGACTACGGATGAAACATAAACGAAACTCAAGCGACATCCACCACCTATCGGGCTGCCGACACGGAACCTATCCCTGATCGAAGAAGCGGAAGAAGAACTCAACGCAAGCAAGCATCGCTCTCGCGTCATGATCATCGCAAACCTGTACACTGGCTGGTGGTGTAGTGTCTGTGAGCCACGAGGACTCAGCAATCCCATTACCATGGGTATCAAGACTAGCAAAGCTTAATGGGAGAGGAAGGGATAAAGTGGTGAGGTTGCAGCAGCGACTAAGCATATATGGTGGCTAACATACGCAAATGAGGCGAGAAGAGAAACAAAGGCAGGACGTCAACTAGTAATGATCAAGAAGTGATCACGAACTCCTACTTACGTCGGGCATAACCCGAAACCGTGTTCTCCTCTCGATCAACCCGAAAAGAGACACTCACGAGTTCGCTTTACGGTTGGTGTATTTTAGAAGAGTTTGCTTCAAGTTTACTACAACCGGATATTAACAAATTCCCATCTTCCACATAACAGCAGACACGGCTCTCGAAAGTTTATACCTGCAGGGGTGTCCCAACAAGCCCATGATAAGCTCTCGCGATCAGCGAAGGATATTCCTTCTCCCGGGAAGACCGATCGGTCTGGAATCCGGCTACAAGACATTCGACAGCAATAAAACAAGACCAGCAAAGCCGCCCGATCGCGCCGACAAGCCCGATAGGAGCTGCACATATCTCGTTCTCGAGGGCAACACCGGATGAGACTAGCTACGAGTAAAACCAATCCTCGGGTTGCCTCAAGGTGGCCCTTGCAGTAGCTTCGGTTTAGGCCAGCACTTAGAGAAGCAACGGCGGGGGTCTAAATAAAGATGACCCTCGAGAAGCGACTCCCAAGGGAAAGGTAGGTGGTGGTGAGGCAAATGGTAAAACCAATGTTGGGCCTTCTTTGGGCGAGTCTTATTCAAAGCGAACTGTCAAGGGGTCCCATAAATCACCCGACCGCGTTAGGGGCGCAAAATCCGGGAACATAATACCGATATAGCGGAAACTAGAGGCGGCAAGAGTGGAACAAAACACCAGGCATAAGGCCGAGCCTTCCACCCTTTACCAAGTATATAGATGCATTAATTAAACAATAGATATTGTGATATCCCAACAAGTAAACATGTTCCAACAAGGAACAACATCTCCATGTTCCAACAAGGAACAAACTTCATCTTCACCTGCAACTAACAACGCTATAAGAGGGCTGAGCAAAGCGGTAACATAGCCAAACAACGGTTTGCAAGGAAGGGTGCAAAAGGTTAGAGGTGACATGGCAATTTGGGAGGCTTGAGGAACAAGTGATAGGTAGCGCAGCATAGCGATAGAACGAAACAACTAGCATAGCAAAGATAGTAGTGAGATCCAGGTTAGCGGTCATCTTGCCTAAAATCCCGCTAGGAAGAAGAACGAGTCCATGAATAAGATGAGCGGATGAAGCCGAACCAAGCGTGAGCGAGCGAATCCTCACGATCGCAGCGAAGCAGGAACTAACAAGAAGAAGCACACAACAAGGTAAACACACCACACATAGACAAGACATGATGCACAACAAGCATGATGCATGACAAGACTACATGAAGCTACTCATGGCAAGAGATGATGCAAACAAGAGCAACACATCAAGGCAAGTTTAAATGAGGCCGGGAACAACATATAACAATTCCGGTAAGTCCTCATATGCAAATTTCGAAATTGGTCCAGATCTGAATAAACATTATGTTCAAGTTGTTAAACAGCAAGTTAAGATACACCACGAGAATCTACATGAAATTCTAGTCAAGTTACATATAAAGTTCATTAGATTCGGGGCTACGGCCTAGAAGATATGAGCAAAACAAGTTAAGCATGGCATTGATGCAAAATGCATACAAACATCAAGCAAACACCTCAAAACAAGGATGCAACATGATAATATGAAACTACATGCAAAATCAAGCAAGTTTCATATAGAGCACACTCAAAAGCAGACAGCGGTTCAACACATACACACCATACAAGACATGACAACAATCATCCAAAACAACAACTAGGCATATTGCAAGCATTAAAACAAGATGCTACAGCACCTCAATATGAAAACAAAAGGCATGGGCATGATGTACAGGTAAAGAATGACAAAACATGAACACTGAGCTATCTCCGAAATGACTAGAACATGCTCAAACACACATGGCAAGATTGCAAATAATATGAGTTTCAGACTTAGCAGAATTAACATCAGGTTGCAATGTTTAGAGTTATCAAACAACATGTTACAGGAACTTATCATGGCAAACAAAGGCATGGCATGATACTACTAAATACATAGAACAAAAGTCCTTTCTGACCATGAGCCAAAAGGATCGAGAAAATATGATGGCACCCATGTAAACATGGCAAGTTATATTACAGATTCATACATGGCAGGAACAACAATAAGTAGGCATGTTGGTGAGCTTGAACCACTCACCACAGAGCAATACATGGCATGGCAAGGCAACTCACAGTAAGAAGGCATGGCATAGAAGCTATACGTGGCAAGAACAACATCATAGCATACATGGATCAACTACAACAATCTTGGCAAAATTGAATAACATGTAAACAACCTGCCAGGAAACATTTTATAGCAAAAGTAGAGCTCGATTGACTCAAGCTATGGCACTCCATAATTGCAAACAAGGGCATGGATGGATATATAATAACCATATGTTCAAAACATCCTTACTGAAGTATCTCAAAATAAGCATGGACCTCACGGTAGCATCAAGTTTACATGGCATAAAAATATCAGCAAAACAGGGGCTGAAATCAGCAACATCATGAAGCCTAGTTTGCATGCTTGTGCTAGTCACCACAGAGATCACAAAAATACATGGCATACACCCCTGTGAAGATGGCATGGCATATTTCTAAACACATGTAGGACTCAAGATCATAGGGTGCACACATCAATCATGGCAAAAATGACAAAAGTGCATGTTCTGATAAGAATCAGAAACCAACATCACATAGCCCTCTTCTAACAGAATTTCTGGCATCAAGATGAGCTCAAATGAATATGATGCAATGGAATGAAATGATGTACTCGTCGAGACGAACAATTTGACATATTACACGCACGAAACAGAGCAGCGATGACAGAGTTATGGCATGATGAAAATGCATGAAAATATTAGCAGATTCAGGGACTTAGGGGATTTGGACCTCGGGAAAAAGTCAACCTTGCACGGGTTTCAAAGCAGGGCCGGATCTCGCCGGAATCTTGCCGGAGGCAGCAGGGCGGCGGCGGCGGAGGACGGGGTGGCGCGGATCGGGCGGGAGGCGGATCCAGCGGAGGCGGCCGGACAGGCGCTCGGCGAGGAGGAAAAAGCAGAGGTGGCGGGCTCCTCCGGTGGCCCAGGTCGGCGCGGCCTCCCGGCGAGCGAGGCCGTGGCGGAGCTCGATGGCGGAGGAGGCGGGAAAGCAGGCGTGGGCAGCGCCAGATAAGCGGCGAAGCGGCGGGCGGCCGTGCGTGCGAGGCGGCGGAGGCCGGAGGGGCGGCGAGCCGGCGTGGCTGGCCAGGGCGTGAGGCGGCGAGGCTGTGGTCGGGCAGGCGGGCGGCCGTGGAGCCCGCAGGGCATGGCGGCAGGGAGGCTTGAGGCAGGCGACGTGGCAGCCTCCCATTGGCTGCTGGTGGCGTGGCGTCCGTGAGACGGACATGTCCGTCATGCGGAGAGGAAGATTTTAGGGTTTGAATTGCGGGGTCGGGGAGGAAGACATATTTATAGGTAGAGGGAGCTAGGAGAGTCAAATGAGGTGCGGTTTTTGACCGCGATCGTGATCGAACGACCGAGAGCATGGAGGGAGTTAGGTGGGTTTTGGGCCAGTTTGGAAGGGTGTTGGGCTGCACACAAAAAGGCTTCTGATTACCGGTTAACCGTTGGAGTATAAACGACCTCCAAATGGCACGAAACTTGACGAGGCGGTCTACGGTGCTATACCAAGGCCGCTTGGCAAACCTCGGTCCATTCGAGACCGTTTAACACCCGCACATGAAAAAGAGGTAAAAGGGGCGCCGGAGACATAGGAGTGCGGATTGCAAAAGCGGACAGCGGGGAAAATGCTCGGATGCATGAGGCGAACACGTATGCGGTCACGATGCACATGATGACATGATATGAAATGCATATGATGACATGGCAAAGTGCAACACGCAAGCAAATGACATGGCAACGACGGCGAATAACTGGCAGACACCTGGCGCATCGAATCCGGGGTGTTACAATACTTGAGCTATTCGAGCATACAAAACAGAATTTCATTTGAAGGTTCAGAGTTTGGCACATACAAATTTACTTGGAATGGCAGGTAGATACCGCATATAGGAAGGTATGGTGGACTCATATGGAATAACTTTGGGGTTTATGGAAGTGGATGCACAAGCAGTATTCCCGCTTAGTACAAGTGAAGGCTAGAAAAAGACTGGTAAGCGACCAACTAGAGAGCAACAACAGTCATGAACATGCATTAAAATTAATGAACATTGAGTGCAAGCATGAGTAGGATATAATCCAACATGAACATAAATAGCGTGGAGGCTATGTTGATTTTGTTTCAACTACATGTGTGAACATGTGCCAAGTCAAGCCACTTGAATCATTCAAAGGAGGATACCACCCTATCATATCACATCACAACCATTTTAATAGCATGTTGGCACACAAGGTAAACCATTATAAACTCCTAGTTAATTAAGCATGGCATAAGCAACTATAATCTCTAATTGTCATTGCAAACATGTTTCATTCATAATAGGCTGAATCAGAACAATGAACTAATCATATTTACAAAACAAGAGAATTCGAGTTCGTACCAGCTTCTCTTATCTCAATCAGTCTATCATATATCATTATTATTGCCTTTCACTTGCACGACCAAACAATGTGAATAATAATAATAGTGCATGTGCATTGGACGGCTGGAATCTGCAGGCATTTAATACAAATGAGAAGACAAGGTAGTATGGGCTCTCGGTTAATTCAACAATAATGCATATAAGAGCCACTTCAACATTTTCATCACGGTCTTCTCCTCTAGACCCCCAAAGAAAAGAAATAAAACTATTTACACGGGAAAGCTCCCAACAAGCAAAAGAAGAATGAGAAATCTTTTTGGGTTTTCTTCTAATTATTACTACTACAAGCATGGAAAGTAAACTAGCCAAAAGCTACAACTAATTTTTTTTGGTTTTTCTTAAGGTTTTCAAATACACAAGAAGAAGACTTAAAAAGATAATAAACTAGCATGGATAGTATAATGAAAAAGTATGAGCACCGACAACTAGAAGGAGTGTGTGAACATGAATATAATGTCGATGATAAATACGTACTCCCCCAAGCTTAGGCTTTTGGCCTAAGTTGGTTTATGCCCATGGATCAAAGTTATAGCTGGGGTCTTACTGAGATGCAGCAGCTATTGCCTCATGAGCTGCCGCTTGGAGGCGAGCTGCCTCCGTCCTCCTCTTATACTCGTTCGCCTCCTCCCAGGTTATAATATATCTCCCTTTTGCCTGATAGTAAAAGAAAGTAAGAGCAGGGAGAGCAACATGGAAACTAACATGAAGCCCTCGGGTTCAGCATTACACACATATGCGTCAAATTCATCCTTAATTCCTGCTTGGACCATGAAATTTTCTGATGGCCATTCACAAGGCCGCACTTGAGCGTCCCTTGGTGGTTCATGGTCCGGCTCACATATTGCGGGCCTGGGTCCTTGCTTCCTTGAAGAACCACCTTGGTACATTTTCCTAAACATATTTCTTCCTCTGAAAAATTTCTTAAAATTTTAGTAACTCAAAATAAAAGTGAACCAACCTCAACAAAATTGATAGCAACTACTCCCACAAGTGCCTAGAGACTATATCATGCATTAGAACTACTTGGGACCATATAAATTTGACATGCAAGATCAAGAATCAGAGTCACCTAACGAAAATTTGCAATAAATAAAGGACTAGGACAAAAACTAATTGGACCATTGGAGGAGTCACATACCGAAAATCAATCCCCCAAAGCAGTTTTGTGAGTGGAGCTTTGAACAAGGAGATCGAAAATCGCTGCAAGATGAGCTAGAAATCGTGCTTGAGCTGGTTGGTGATTTTTTTCGGAGGAAGAGGGAGTGTGTGGGTGCAGGAATAAGTGGAGGGGCCACGAGGGCCCACAAGGCAGAGGCGCGTCGAGGCGGTGGGCGCACCACTGGACCCTCGTGGCAGTCTTGGCTCCCACGATGTGTTCTCAATGCGGATATTCTCAAATATTCTAGAAAAAATCATATTGAATTTTCAGGGCATTTGGAGAACTTCTATTTTCGGGGTATTTTTTTATTGCATGGATAATTCAGAAAACAGACAGAATATACTATTTTTGCTTTATTTAATCTAAACAATAGAAAGTAAAAGGAGGTGCTGAGAAGGTTGTGCCTTCTAACTTCTTCCATCTCATGCTCATCAAAAGGAATCCACTAACAAGGTTGATCAAGTCTTGTTAACAAAATCTTTTCGAATAACATGGAACCGGAGAAATTTTGAATAACACTAGATTACCTCAGCGGGCATATGCACATCCCGATAATAAGAATATCATATTTCTTCTTGTGATGGAAGAGGAAATTCAAAACCTCCAATAGTAATAGTTGAAATTTTTCCAATAGAATTGATACTATGGAATTGAGGTTGTTTCCTCGGAAAGTGTACCGTGTGCTCATTACCATTAACGTGAAAAGTGACATTGCCTTTGTTGCAATCAATAACAGCCCCTGCAGTATTCAAAAATGGTCTACCAAGGATAATCGACATACTATCGTCCTCGGGAATATCAAGAATAACAAAGTTTGTTAAAATAGTAACGTTTGCAACCTAGCAGGCACATCCTCACAAATACCGGCAGGTATAGCGGTTGATTATCGGCCATTTGCAAAGATATTTCAGTAGGTGTCAACTTATTCAAATCAAGTCTACGATATAAAGAGAGAGGCATAACACTAACACCGGCTCCAAGATCACATAAAGCACTTTTAACACAGTTTCGTTTAATGGAGCATGGTATAGTTGGTACTCCTGGATCTCCTAGTTTCTTAGGTATTCCACCCTTAAAAGTATAATTAGCAAGCATGGTGGAAATTTCAGCTTCCGTACTTATCACATACTTCTCAAAGCGATGATGTATTTTAAATCTTCTTATCATTTTTCGAAGCTTTGATCTATATGTTGTCAACAATTACCAAAAGGGGAGATTGAAAGTGCAACTATCCACGGGTGGTTTTGGTAATTACTAACATCATATAGCTCATTGAACTAATGCTTTTTCAAGATGATCATTTCAGAAAGTTCAATGATTGGCATGGCATGGATTAGGAATGTGGACCCCTCAAAATGCTAAGGACACATATTGGGTCAAGCTCAAGACTCTACATTTTGATTTTAGTGATCCAAGATCACATTGAGTCCATAGGAAAAGCCAATACTATTAAAAGGGGATGAGGTGTTGTTTAATGGCTTGCTTTCTCAAAATGCTTAGTGATATGCTCCAAAAGACCTCAACCACTTTCTCATATCCACATATGTCCCAAACCAAAAGTTAAACTAAAGCGCCACCGAGTTCATTTGACTTATAACTTGCCGGAAAACCGATAGGGATCTCGGCCTCACCGAGATGGGATTGCAAACAATCTGTTTGCCTTCATAACATTCGGTCCAACGAGATGAGCGATTGGTCCCACCGAGTTTGCAATGCAAATTGTCTGTTTCCCGTTCGTAATGTTTCAGTCTCACAGAAATGAGCAAATCGGTCCCACCGAGTCTGCCTGACCAACTCTCTGTTTGCCTATTACAGAAATTGGTCCCACCAAGTTTATGTGATCGGTCTCACCAAGATTACGTTATGCCCTAACCCTAATGAAATCGGTCCCACCAAGTTGACATGTCGGTTCCACCGACAAGCCTAACGTTCACATTTTGAACTAAATCGGTCTGACCGAGTTTCTTGATTCGGTCCCATCGAGTTTGGTAAATTGTGTGTAATGGTTAGATTTTGTGTGGAGGCTATATATACCCCTCCACCCACTCTTCATTCATGGAGAGAGCCATCAGAACGTGCCTACACTTCCAGTATACATTTTCTGAGAGAGAACCACCTACTCATGTGTTGCACTACAAAAAAATACACTTCCGTGATGATACGTGTTTGTCACGGTAGGTCGCATTTTTGTCATGCATGTACATCCATGACAAATTTATAGCGAGAATCAAGATAGTCATACGTGCTATCGTAGAAGTGTTCCATGACATTACCAAAATTATCATCACGGAAGTGTCCACTTCCATGACGATAAATCGCGGCGTCCGCGAAGTGCTTTTCGTCAAGGGTGACCAACACGTGGCATCCACCGTAGCGAACGCCGTTAAGCTATCCGGTCGAGTTTTGGATCCGATAACCCGTTAACAGCCCGACCAATGGGGATTTTCCATGTGTAAAATCATCATTGGTGGAGGAACTGCGATGTCGGTCGCGTTGGCATAGGTGTCACTCATCCAATGGGCGAGATGCGCCTATGATATGTTGACACGTGGACCGGCCCATCAAGTTTAAATGGGCCGTCCCAACTGAAGGCCCACAAGATTTTGCGGACCATAATGGGCCGGCCCAGCTAAAGGCCCACAAGATTTTGCAGACGAAAATGGGTTGACCCAGCTAAAGGCCCACAAGATTTTGCGGGCCATAATGGGTCGGCCCAGGTAAAGGCCCACAAGATTTGTGTGTGCCATAATGGGCCGGCCCAGGTAAAGGCCCACAAGATTCTTGCAGATCATAATGGGCCGGCCCAGCTAAAGGTCCACAATTTCGCCGACATTAATGGGCGGCCCATTTGTAAACCCACAAGATTTTGAGGACACTAGTAGGCCGGCCCATTAACTGGCTGCCATGTTTTGGGCCAAATGCCGACCCATATATGATCCGGTCCATTAATGGCCTGCCACGCTCCGGGCCTAATAGTGGCCCATATGAGATCCGACCCGTTAAAAGCCTAGCACGTTCTGGGCCAAATTACGGCCCAGATCAGGTCCAGCCCTTTAAGAGGCTTTGGGCTCAATTATGGCCCATATCTGATTCGGCCCGTCAACAGGACACTATGCTTTTGGGCCCACTTGCTAAAGGCCCACTTAGTAATTCGACTGATATTAGTTTTGGCACATTAAGGGCCCGTTTAACATTTGGCCCTATATTAATTTCGACTGTTAAAAGCCCGTCATATAGTTGGGCCTAACTACGGCCTGTTTGCATCCGCCTGCTACATAACCGATATCTGATTGGGCCAAGCAAGGACGAGACAATTTTGGCCTATTAAAAGCCCGTGATTTGATTCGCACAATCATGGGCGTGGTTCATTCGGACTCTGCTGCCGGCCTGTGAGCTGTTCGGCACATTTCAGGCCCAACCTACATCATGATTGCATGACGGCCCGATTATGTACCGTAATTTTATGGTTTGGCCGGTTTACTGCGAATACAGGATATATATAAAGTAAAATAACTACAGCATCATGAATAAGAAAAAAACCTAGACTATACAATAAAGAAATTATGGCATATTACATCCACTGGGCATCAAAGTTCGCCACTATGATAATAAAGCACAAGCAGACAACAGATTACATACACCGGTCATCAAAGATCGCCACCAGTGCAAACACGCCGACAAAATAATATACAAAACCGACAACACTTCAATAGAGTTCAAGAAAGTCTAGCCTTCTTTGGGAGCTGCAGTATAGCGGTGAGCAAGATGATCGAGCTGCGCTTGTTCAACACTTATATCTTCCTCACTCTGAAAGATAAAAAAGTAGGCAGATGACAGGTTTGCACATAAAAGTATCAGTCTTGACAATTCATCACATTTCTTCTTGTGAATAAAATGACACAGTTTAAAATTGCATTAACACAATATGGTATTGTTCGGTCAAGACATGGAAGGAAATGACATTGTGAAGGAGATGGCAGCTTCACAACACCTTTGGATTCTGATCAAGAACTCATAAGTATCAATTGTTAGTGTCTGTCAATTTATACCATTTCAGATTGGCAAATAAAGAGACGGTTTAAGTAATAGTAGAATGATATGACATGGTTTATAGTTAAGACATTGTAGAATATGACATTGTCTTTGTAGTGGGTAGGTTCACCACACCTTTGGATTACGGATGAAAACGAAGCATACATGCGGTGCAAAGAAGATCACTTGCTCTGTATAGTTTAATTTACATGGTATGAAGAAGGAACTTGGTTGTACAACTGAAAACTTAAATTGAGAAAGGACAAACTTTTGTTTATGAACTTAAACTTTAAACAAGCAATTTGATGCAAACACCAAAAATAAACAGCTGTTGCAGTCATGCCTAACCAAATATATACAACAAAGTTTGAAGGCTTGAGATGGACAAACTTACATTATTGGTGAAGATAGGCTCTATAAAGGCCTTTTCCATGCTGATGGGGGGCAATTCAAGAAGTTTACCACAGAATCTTCTTCAAAAGCATTGCCTTTATTCTACATTTTGTTAAGAGTAAATATAGATGTGATAATATACGAAAAAATGGAGAATATTTAAGATAAGATGAAGAGTGATGCTACATAACCAAGTAGCTATAAATGTAAGTGCAGTGATATCGGCAAAAGGTGCAGCCAAGAGCAATGCACAACTAAACTTCTTCGATTACCAACCTTATGGTAAGAGTAAATATAGATCGATGTGTAGAAAATGGAGGCAAAGGAAAATAAGCTGCAGAGTGATGGTACAAGAACGACTACTGTCATTATAAGTACAGCGATAAAGGACAGCATGTACTTACAAGAACAATGCAGAGCTAAAAAAATTGGCATTGGATATATTCTACACTAATGTAACCATTCATACAGATCGAGATAATTTGGGCGAACAATTGATAAGCAAGCTATCATGCATCTGCTGTCACATAATGAACCAGGTATGTATGCAAATACAGTGATACAGGACAACAGTACTAACAAGAGCAAAGCAGCGGGCAGCATATTTGCGATATCACTGTCGTTCTTGTCAAACCGAATTCTTTTTGAGCAGATTTCCTGCAAAAAGATCCGTAAGGCACATGCCGGAAAGTAGAAGTTCAAATTGTCATGTGATTTCATAGATAGTACCTCATCCTAGGAACGAGACCAGTGCATAATAAGGTTTTTCCATTCAGTGTCTTCTAAATTTAGCACAGGAGACTTCACCGGAAATTCGTTTATAGACTTGCCATGAAAGCGTGATTTCCTCAGGTAACACTGATACTGCTGCAATGCTTCCTTGAAAAGCACAAGCAAGCTTTGCTCCTCGTGACTATCCAGATTGACCCTCGCCTAGTTACAACAATGTAATGTAAATCATTGATGTGTTCAATCAGCAGAAAACAGGAAAATAATAACCATGAATAATAGCACTTACACGTAAGTTGGACGGGAAGATGTGAAAATGGTGTTTGTCTTCACAATAATCTTCCCATGATGGGAATATATGCACGTAGTCCCTAACAACATTGAAAGCATTGTCTTTTAAGCTGGGAATAAATGGAATGGGGTTCCAATCTGCAGGAATTGGCCGTCTCTGCGGTTAGGATAGGTCTTGGCGGTGGACTTCTTTGTACTTTTTGCCTTGATGTGATTTTTACGTGGTACAGTGGTGCTATAGCAAATGAAATCGGTATACCTTTTGCTGGAGTGCAGGTCCTGTGTGGTGGGGCTAGTGGTGTGGCGATGAAGTATGGGTATAGTCTGCTGGAGTCGGTCCCTCGTTTTGTGTCACTTGGTTGTACAGCCAATATAAGTGGGGTCTGTCTCGATTTCTCGGCACCACCACATTTTCAAGGACTTTGTTGGTGCTCCTTCAGGTTCGGCAATCACCCTCTTCCTTTTGATGTCGATGCACAAGAGCATCATTTGAGTGGAAAAACATGGTATGATGACAGATGGAATATGTATTGATAATGGATGGGCATGGCATCTCGACATATATGATGAGTAAACTAAGCAGATGGCGGTGCAACAAAGTAGAAGAAATGCAAGACAACATATGCAAGATACCCGCAATCAATAAAACATTGCCAAATTAGCACAGGCACCTTGATGGGTGAACAGGACATGCCATCTGCCTTTGACTCCTCAAGGTTAGAATAGTCATTAGGATCATATTACGAACAAGAATCAGCAATTGGGGGCGTATGAGTTTCATTGCATCCACAATGGCAATCAATGCCTTGGTGCCAATTTTGTAAGTCATTGCAGTGTTTAGCTTCAAGAGTGGACTGCTGCTAGTGCGACACAAAGCAACTACACATCATAGTGCAGATATAACAGGAAAACCTTAAGCATCGAGTAAAATCAGCAAAGTGGAACTTGCTGGAATATATGTGCTAGTATTGCGATGCGGCTAGAAAGGCCGGATACCAGCTCTCTTCAAGTGAAGGTGCGTCTATTAATACCGATGTAACTCTCAAAGCGACATAGCTCCCGCATTTCCTTGCTATTCTTATAGGATTCAAGTGGGCAGGCCACTACAAATCCTATTCCTATGTTTACAAGATCCTCTGAATCAAAGAGGCTCAAAGTGTCCATCACAACCGACCGTATAGACCTCTACACTGCAAATGTCCCTGCTCATCTTGATTACAAGGAACATCTTGTACTACTATCATACTCCTTAGTTCCAAAATATAAGTCTTGGTAGAGATTTCCACTATGGATCACATCTGGATGTATCGGATACATTTTAGAGTGTAGATTCACTCATTTTGCTCCATATGAAGTCCATGGTGGAATCTATACAAAGACTTGTATTTAGGAACGGAGAGAGTACATATTAAGAAGAACGGAAGAGGAACATGGTAAAGAAGAACAAGCAGATTTTGGATAATAAAATGTTGGTTGCGCAATGCCCACACATGATGAACAGGCGCATTAAGAATGCAACTCCCAGCTGTCTCTCGACCATTTTGGCGGTTGGATGAAGATCCTACATCTCCTAACCATTCTTCTTCCTCGTCTCGATTCTTCCCATGAGAACATCCTTGCAGACACCCGGCGGACCACCGCCCCCATCGCTGTGTTCCTCATACCCCACCCACCCCCGCCCAACCCCCACCCACGTCGAGTTTTCTTAGTTCGTGAGGCCCCACAACCACCGAGCCCTTGATCGCACCGGCGAACTCCGTGAGCTCTGAAAAATCGGTGACCCAATTTTGAAATTTAGTCTACTGTGATTTAACTAGTGTGGAATATAAAAGGGGAAAACCATAAGCATTGGGAGTATAATGTCGAGAGTGCCATGGCAGATCTGAAGGTGCAAACTGGACAAAGGCAACTTCACAACCAAGACAAGAAATCAGAGTAAAGCAGTGGAGATCTATTTTCTTGTTGTGATAAATAAGTTGAGCAGATACGAAAGAGTACCGCCTCTGGTGCGACGCCGTGTATGCATCTGCTGAGAATTTGACGGTGCTATGGTAGCGATGGCTGTCGGCGGCGTGGAAGCAGATCTAGGAGGGTAGACGGTGGCGGCGGGGCGCGGTGGATGAGACGGTCGTAGGAGCAGCGCCGGCAAGGTGGACGACGGCGGGGATGAAGCGAGAGGACGGGATGCAAGGATCCCGGTCCGAAGCCGTGGATGAGAGAGGTCGATCTCTTGTAATGGATGGCGGCGTCGGGGTATCAGCTCCGGCATGGTGGAGGAGGACGACGGTTGATGGGGTGGCGGACAGCGGCGGCGGAGGAGGTGGGGTGGAGAGGGTGTTTTGGCGCCCACGGATCGAATGGGGAAAAGGGAGGTAGAGGAAGGGGAACCATGTATTTGAGGCGCTTGTCTCAAATGCGAGGAAATTTACAAATTTAGCCCCGTTTCAAATTTCTACTACATCACAACAACATTAGTCGGTTGGGGATAGGGCGGTAATCTCGCATACACGAATATTTGCCGCGCGAGTTTGTTTTGGCGCGCACCGTGTATGAATATGAATCGGGGAGGGAGTCGATTTCGGCCGAGGACACACTGTGTTTTGGCGCCCACCGTGTATGAATCCGGGTGAGAGGCGGTTACGTCACGTTTGGGTGAAATTACAAACCTACCCCTATTGAAACCTATAGAAATCCAACAGATAGGCTTTGCGTGGTAGGGATAGGCAGTAGTGATTTCCGTCTCGCAGATTTTGGTTTCGGGCGGTTACTGCGACTTTCCCCGCTTCGTTCAAATTTTGCAGAGTGCACGTTTACCATGCCAACTCAATTCGAATCCCGTTTGTATTCTATTTTTTTCGGGCGGGATGCATTTTCAATTGGAATTACATTCTATATACATCATTTTTTATATATACTTTCAAAAGCACAACAAAGAATTTTGCTCCTTTATATGTATAATATGATTTACAAATACAACGATCTCGAAATCTTATGGTTGAATTCAAAAAAATTTAACCAAATTATGTTCTACTAAAATGTATGGATCAGTAATATCTACATATTAAATAACATAGATGTGCGTGAATTCATATGAGTATGCATGTTTGATAGATCAATTTTGGTTCGAGTATGGATTACATGTATCATCATCTCGAATTCAAATATTTGAATCCCTTTTTTGTTCACTCCTTTCACGCCCATCTCTCTAGCATGCATGCTCCTTCAGGTAGCTATCACTCTCTTTTCTCCAGCTCACCCGCACGCTCACTTCATGTTTCTCCTATCCTCGCAAACATGGTCTCTCGACATCTCCCTTGAGAAATGTCACACTCTCCCTATCATTATACATTACATGGTTTTCATTATCTCTCACGTCTCTACTGTTCTCTGGTATCACTCGGTACCTAAGCTGTCTTTTTCACTGCCACACACACAGTCTCCACTCGTCTTTCACTATGTCTTTATCTCTATGGTATTCTCTCACACACCCTATATGTCTCTACATATGACTCATACCACTAAAATTACTCTCTCTCTCTCTCCTATAGACACAACATTTGTTGCGGTCTTCTTTTAAATCTCCATCCGGTGACATTATTCATTTGTTTACCGATCAGACAACCCGACTACCATCCTCTCTCTCTCTCTCTCTCTCACACACACACACACAACTCCTGCTTCCCTCCCTTCCGACTACCGTCTCTCTCTCACACACACAAAACTCTCGCTTTCACACCCGACTCGTATTTCTCTCACAAACATTTATCGACTAGCTAGCCTCTAGATAGGTTTATACACCCTTTTCGTGCTTACACCATCGCATACATGTCTCTCTCCGCTCCTTGTATCTATGTAGATTTTCTTCCCTTCTTGAGACATGCCCTCTCGGTCGTGCACACACACACTATCGCCTCATTTTAAGCAGATACCTATCGCACACACACTCCTTGTGTCTTTGTCACACATGCACTCCGTCCTCCTCCACTCTCCTCTCTCTCACACAGATGGGCTTTTTGCAACAACTAGCAAGATGCCCATGCGTTACTGAACATCAAGATGCATTTGTATGAATAGTTTATCTTGTGGGGAAAAGGATGAGCGAGGAAGGCCTTATTTGCAAATGTGGAGGGGGTGTGGGTATCTTTTGCAAAATTGCCATAGTTTCCTTCCTATCCTTGAGATATAGATCGGATGACTTATATTGCAGGATGGCAGGCACACGATCATCACCGACAATGCTTTTTATAAGAGTAGGGATAAAAATAGAGTTGGTGATGATGGTGGGCCTGCCATCCTGCAATGTAGGTCGTCCGATTTATATCGACGGATAGGAAGGAAAATATGGCAATTACCCACTCTTCACCACATTTGCAGATAAGGCCTTCCCTCGTTCATCCTTTTCTCCCACAAGATCTTGATGTTCCGTGCAGCATACGGGCATCTTGCTAGTAAAGTAGAAATTAGACATATACCACTTCTCGAATCTTGAAACCAACAACATTCCTCCCTTATCTCATCAAAACCGCCAAAGGAATATATTTTGAGTGAAACATAACATATTTTTAGTGATATCGTATTTCAAAACTAGACTTTTTCTATCAAATCGGTGAATATGTATTAATCTACTTTGATCGTGTGGCAGCGCATTGGCACATTGCTAGTAGTTATTATAATTTTTGGGACACCACACAAGCGGTGGAGTACATATACGAAGAGAAGAGGCGCGAGGGCGTGAGTCGGCCTCTCGCTGTCTCGCACACATGAGTGTTACGTAAAAGCGGCGTTAACAAATAAACCCTAAAACCCTAGGTGCACGATTGCTGCATTCGCGGGTACCG
Source organism: Aegilops longissima (assembly GCA_021605205.1). NCBI lineage: Eukaryota > Viridiplantae > Streptophyta > Magnoliopsida > Poales > Poaceae > Aegilops > Aegilops longissima. Next base: position 45,570 of record JAHIAM010007204.1, read on the forward strand.
GTACGTGGTGGAGCACCTTTGTAGGAATAGTCATTTCGCGTGATAATTTGATCCGTAGGAGTTGATGGTCGGGACCACATGTGAACGACTTGGAGCGCGGTGGCTCGCCAGTTGCCACAGATCGAGTAGCCACGTTTAAAATATCGTTTTTTTAGCGGGGTTAAGAGTTCCGATTTTCAATGGCGCATTATAAGTAGTAAGTAGTTTTTAGAACGATTGGTATGGAGCAAAAATGGAATTCATAGTACTACATACCTCCTTGGCGTATGGTTGTATGGTTTTTTTTTGCGATGGAGGTTGTATGGGTTTATGTTGCGAGATGTTGAACCTGGTAGTTCTAGGGCAAATACTATGGTTTAGATTTAGATGCTGGTTTTCAGTAATGAAATCGGAAGGGGAAACCCTTCTTTGATTAAAAAAAACTACTACCTCCATTCTGGTTTACTAGTCCCCATCGTACTTTGGGTCAAAGTTTGTCCACAAATTTTACTTGTCAAATGTGAATGGAAAACGAGATTTTGTTATACCCAAACAAAAAAGGACTGGAGGGAGTGATTGCTCTGACACGGACGCGACCTCTCATAGCGCAGGCATTGAACGGTGGCCGCCAAGAGGGCTGCACTCGTTGTAGGCCGGTGAGCACGCCTCCTCGTCGCGTGCAACCAGCTTAAGACTGCCCTTTGCCTTCATTGAATCAGCGCGTGTGCGGCAACACGCCCTTCCATGAGCCGACAGGCATTTTAGAACACAAAAATGACTAAAATATAATTAATTTACGCATGGTCTTGACTTGTTGTGCTCGCACTGGTAGCAGGAACTAGTAGAGGATTTTCTTTATTTATAACTCTCCTCACATTTTTTTTGGCTTTGAAGTGAATCATGGTTGTGGACATTATGTATGAATCTGCAGATATCTGTGAACATGAGTTTGATGTGGAAGTTGAACTTGGAATGTCGGGCTTGCGCGTGAACTATACCATGTCCAATGCTTCGTATGTTATTGTTTGGAAAGTACTCCCTCCGTCCGGAATTACTTTTCATCAAAATGGATGTGTCTAGAACTAAAATACATCTAGATACATCCATTTCAATGACAAGTATTTTCGGACGGAGGAATAATTCTGATTATTACATGACCGAAAAAACATTTTGTGCCACGTCGGTAGATGCACAGACATCACAATGAGCATCTTGTTGGATAAACATTTGAATCTTGCTATTATGAAGGAAATTTTGTATTGACAACAGTTTTAGAAAGCAGGAGACGCCTAGCCTGCTCTGCCTTTGCTAGCTTATTTCTGGCTTCTTCCATCTCTTCTTTGGCTTGGGTGAAGAGAGCATCTGATTGCTCTTTTCGCTTCTTCAGAACTCAGCTACATTCTCAAGGGCTGCTGCACGCTTTCTTTCAGCCTTTACTAATGCCACGAGGACACGAACAGTGATGACTCCACGGCTTGTGTGTAATCCACCATCATCGGGAATTTGCACCTTGTGTCTAATCCAGCATCATTAGGAAGCGGCACCTTGTGTGTAATCCAGCCTCATTTTGGAAAAATGATCTCAAGGTTGAGCATACTTCCCTCCTCGCAGAACGCATCCTAACATGAAGTTACTTCTTTTTTAGATCAATACTCGAGCAACCTAGATCCATTTAGTAGAAGCGGATAAGCGAGAACTCGGAGAAGTGAATTCAAAGGAAAATGTAACATCCCAAATTTCCAATTTGGAATGTTAAACATTAGATCATCAATGCATATCATATTTTTATTTGCTTTGGGTTTGATCCTAGAAATTCTCATAACTCAAGGACCCACGAGAGAGTTGGGAATTTTGTTATTTTCATATTTGAGTTTTCTCAAATTTTGAGAATAGGATCATCGATTTTAATTATTTTATCATCAATTATTTCTATTACAAAAATATGAGAGAGGAATAAAATGACTTTCCCAAAATAAAGAAATATTGAGGATTTAATAATAAAATCAAATAAGATTTTATTTCGGAGTTTTTCGCCATTTTATTTGAATTTAGGAAAAACATGCGTTTTTCAAAATTTGCATTTAGGCCCAAATAAATGTTCATCTAGTCCGCTTGATTTTAGAAGCCGGGGAAAATTTATTTCGGGATTTTTGTAGTCTGTTTAGTATTTATTTCGATTTTTCTTCTACGCGGAATTATTTTAAAAAAACACGAACCGACTCTAGGCCGTATTCGGCCGGGACTCCGCCCGGCCGAGCCTTTATAAGGCGCCGCCCCAGGGCCCGTTTAGCCCAGCCGCCGCCGCCAGCGCCGCCGCCAGCGCCACCGCCGCCCGTGCCACCCGCGGACCCGCCACCCGCTTGAACCCGCGCCGAGGTAGCCACCGTCACCGGCGGTTTATTTTAGCCGCGGTTTTTTTTAGTTTCTCCTTTTTTTAGATCGGTTTATTTATTTCCGGTTCGGTTAAGCAGCGAGCATTTGCCCGTTCGTTCGTTTTAACGAACGTGTTCGTCGTTTAGATCTATTTAACGAACGTTCGTTCGTTAACCTGTTCGTCGTTTTTCTTTTTCTCGGATTTTCCGTGACTATTTTCTGATCGCGATTTCTGATCCGATTTTCGTTTTAGTATAACTTTTCGCTCGTTTATCGGAATCAGGCGATTCAAGCGCCTGGAGTTTCGTCTCGAAACCCTATTTCCGAATAACCAACTTAAACAAGTTTTTGCTTCTGTAAAGTTTGACTTAGATCCAGATTAGTAAAACGAAGTTGTTTTCTTTCGCCGTTTGACTTTCGTTGCTTCGTTTGATTTGATTCTTTTTGCAAACCGGAGTTCTTAAGTTGAACTTTCTGGTTAGATCTTTTATTTGAGATTTACCTGTGCATTAGATGAGTACTTATTGTATGCTTGTTGTTTGTCTGTGATAGAATACCCGGAGTGCGCCGCTTGTTATTTCGAGTCTCTAGGTCTCGCGGATCATCGACCGAGGCAAGTAACACTTTGATCATACTTTTCCAATACCTAGTTTTTATTGCATTAGATCAATCCTCAAACATTGCATGATTAGGATCTAATTAAGTTGTGGGATGGGAAGTAGATTGAGGTAGTACCTATTACCTATTTTATTATCAAACCCTTGGGAGTTACTTCTACGTTTGCTTATTTTGCCATGCTATGCAAGTAGACGTGGATTGGGTGAGTGATTTTGCATGACAGATGTGAGATTGTTAATTACTGGTTTATTTAAGGTGGCAACTTTAAATACACATCTGGGTGGATTGAGGCACCTGGTTATTCCAGGACTTGCCTGTTTTTTTTGGACCGCCACCCAGGCCCAAAGGGATCATAAGATTATTCATGCTAGAAACTTCCGTGTGCAGCCACATGCTACTATGGGCTCTAGCATAGTTGATTAAGTCGTGCGAACTCTTACTGGTAGACTAGCAGATGTAGGGGAAAGTAGGTGTACCGGTCTACCCTTCGTAAGGTGCTAGCGCTTCTGAAAGACTGTGTCTCGGTCATCCGTTTCTCAAACATCATGTAGTGCGAGAAATCCAACAGAGGTGATCGAGTCTTGTGGGGAGAAGTGTGCAAACCTCTGCAGAGTGTATAAACTAATCATGATTAGCTGTGTCCCCTGTTATGGACGTTTTGAGTATCTAGTACTTGGATATCATGTGAATCTCATCATTAATTTTGTTGGGTTTTAATGATGATTATTTTAATCGGGATTGAGGATGCTGTCAACCATTCTCAATGTTTAACAACCACCATGATAGTTAAATAAATTTATTCCTTTGCGGTAGGGAAAAATTGGCTTTTCGCAAAAAGCTGTAACCATAGAGCTTTCCACCAGCCATATATGCATGTAGTGTAGCTTATACTTTCATTACTCTCTATGTGTTACATTGCGGCATATTCCATGTCTTGACCCGTTTCGGGCTGTAACTTTCATGTTGCGAGACTTTTGAACTGACGAGTAAGGTGCTTTTAGGTCGTGATTCTATACTCGATGATGCCGTTGGAGTTGATGGACTCGCTTATCTTCCAAGCCTTCATTTGTTACCGTTATTAGATGGCCTTAAGCCATATTTATTTTGCTAAGTTCTCTCTTGAGACATTCGATGTAATAAGTGTGTGATTGCTACTCTGTAATAAATCCTTCAAGTCTTGTGTGGTGTCGACATTCTTGATCCAGGGATGACACTGAGCACGAGATCGAATTTATTTAAGGTCTGAGTCGCTACAAAAGATGGTATCGAGCACACGCTTGTTGTGAGGACACGACCAATAAGCTAAATACGGATCACTACTCTTTCTTCTCATTTCGACTCCTCATCTTTTCTATTCTTTTAGGATGGCGGATGCAAGGAACAAGTTCACACAACCGGATGAAGATACACCCTTTGGATATCACCTGAAGGAAGTTGTAACATCCCAAATTTTCAATTTGGAATGTTATACATTAGGTCATCATGCATATCATATTTTCTCGCATTTTCCGATCCTAGAAATTTCCCGCAACTCAAGGACCCTCGGAGAGAGTTGGAAGTTTCATAATTTTCATATTTGGGATCTCTCAAATTTTGAAAATAGGATCATTGGATTATTTAAATTATCTTCATAAAGTTTTCCTACAAAAATATCTTGAGAGGGAATAATATGACTTTCCCAAACAATTAGGAAAAATGAAGATATTATAAATAAAACAAATTTGGGTTTTGAAGATTTATTTTGCTTAGGCAAAATGAGCATTTAAAAAATTATGCATGTATTTATTTTTAAAGTTCATTTTGTTAGACTCATTTTAGGAGTCGGAGAAAATTTGTTTTAATTAATTTGGAGTTCATTTGATATTTATTTTATTTTTTTTGTTTTAAATTTTATTTAAAAAAAAAAACGCCCCCTGGACCGAGGCCCAGCTGGCTGCCCCCAGCCCAGGCCAGGCCCGCGCCCAGCCCACCTCCCTTCTCCCTCAAGGCGCCCGGCGAGGCGTCCCCCACGCCGCCGGCAGCCGCCGCGCCGAGTCAGCTCGCCCGGGACCCGTCGCCCCCTCCCCAAGCAACCCCCCTCCCTCCTTAAATACCCCCCCCCCTCTCTCTCTCTCCATCGCCCTTGCCCCAGCCTTCGCCGAACCGCCGCCGTCGCCCAACGCCCTTGCGTCGCCCTCGTCGCCGGAACACGCCGCCGTCGCCCGAGCCCTCGCCGACCCGCCGCCACCCACCGACCCGCTTGACCCGCGGAGACCCGCCGAGCCCGCCGGTGACCGCGGAGGTAGCCCGCCCGCCCGCCTCAACCGGTTTCTCCCCTCGAACCGATCCGGTTTATTTAAAAAAAACATGTTGGTTTTTTAAAAAAACCTAGATTGGTTTTTTTGGTTTTCTTAATTAACGGACGTTCACCGAACCGTTCGTTTCAATGAACGCGTTCGTTAGATTCGATTACATTAGCGAACATTCGCAATTTAACCCGTTAAATCGTTTTTCTTTTTAATCGGATTTAATCCGTTATTTTCGATTTGATTTGGATCTGATTTTCAAACTGTTTTATTTCTCGCTCGTTTATCGAATCGGGTGATTCAAGCGCTGGAGTTTAAATATGAAACCGCCGTTCGACTACCCTACTTTCACAGAGTTTTGCCACTGTGAAATTTTGACCTAATTCGGATCGCTAAGCCGAGGCGTTTCTCTCTCGAGTTTCGACTTTCGGAGTTTGTTTTGATTCGATTCTTTTGCAACCAGGGTTCTTAAGTTGAACTTTCTGGTTAGATCTTTTATTCGAGATTTCCTGTGCATTAGATGAGTACTTATTGTATGCTTGTTGTTTGTCTGCGTTAGATCACCGGTCGCCGCTTGTTACTTGAATCTCTAGGACTCGCGGATCATCGACAAGGCAAGTAACACTGATCATACTTTCTCATACCCAGTTTTATGCATTAGATCTATTCCTCAAACACTTGCATGATTAGGATCTAATTAAATTGTGGGTTTTGGGAAGTAGATTGAGGTAGTACCTATTACTGTTTTACTTATGAAACCTTGGGAGTTACCTCTCGTTTGCTTGTTCATGCCATGCTATGCTAGTAGGCGTGGATTGGGTGAGTGAATATCCATGACAGATGTGAGATTGTTAATTAATGGTTTATCTAAGGTGGCAACCTAACACACATCTGGGTGGATTGAGGCACTGGTTTCCATCGAGACTTACTGTATTTCTTGGACCGCCACCCGGGCTCTAAGGGATCATAAGATTATTCAAGCTGGAAACTTCCGTGTGCAGCCACAAGCCAATTATGGGCTCTGGCGTAGTTGACTAAGTCGTCGAACTCTTACGGGTAGGCTAGCTGATGTAGGGGATGTAGGTTGGTACCGGTCTACCCACTTGTAAGGTGCTAAGCGCACGAAAGACTATGTCTCGGTCATCCGTTTCTCAAACACCATGTAGTCACGAGAACCAAGCGGAGGCGATCGAGTCTTGTGGGGAAAAGTCGCAAACCTCTGCGAGTGTATAAACTAATCATGATTAGCCGTGTCCCGGTTATGGACAATTTGAGTATCCGGTACTTGATTATCATGTGAATCTCAACATGTTACTTCTAAATAAAAGCTATTGGGTTTTGATGAGTACTTTTTAATTGGGATTGAGGATGCTGTCAACCATCTTCAATGTTTAACAACCACCATGATAGTTAGATAAAATTATTCCTTTGATGTAGGGAAAAATCAGCTTTATGCAAATGTAACCGTAGAGCCTTACCACCAGCCAAATATGCATGTAGTATAGGCTTATTCATTCATTGCTTTTATGTGTTACATTGCGGCATATTCCATGTCTTGACCCGTTTCGGGCTGCAACTTTTCACGTTGCAGACTTTTAGAACGATGAGTAAGGTGTTAGGTCGTGGTTCTATACTCGGTGATGCCGTTGGAGTTGATGGACTCGCTTATCTTCCAAGCCTTCGCTGTTATCATTAGATGGCCTTAAGCCATATTTTTATTCAGTTCCTTGTGGACAACGATGTAATAAGTGTGTGATTGCTACTCTGCTATAAATCCTTGAAATCTTGTGTGGTGTCGGCATTCTTGATCCAGGATGACCGAGCACGAGCGCTAGATCCATTCGGTCTGGTCGCTCTGAGAGAATGGTATCGAGCACTGCTGACCGTGAGGACACGACCACTAAGTTAAAGCCATAGATCACTCTCTCTTCCCATTTCTAACTCCTCATCTTTTCTACTCTCTTTAGGATGGCGGACGCGAAGATCAAGTACACCCAACCGGATGAAGGCACACCTTTTGGATTTCACTTGAAGGAAGTTACTAAGTACTGAACATTGGATTACCAAGTTTCACGGGACTTTCAACGCCACTCTCACTGAAGAGGGCTGAAAGATTCATGCTCACGTTCGGGAAGGACATTTGCCCGATCACCAAGCCAATAGATAGTGTTTTCGATTGCACCCACTTGGAGTGCAGGAAAGATCATGGCAGCTCACATCACCATGGGGCGCATTGGAGAAGTTTATCAAGAAGATCTCAAGGACACCATCTACCAGATTTGCGGACGCCGAGATGACAAGCTGGGACGTCGTCGGCACCAAGAAGGATAGATCCATTGCAGCGTTCATCCGGAGTTAAATCAGCACATTCGGCGCGGGGAGAACCAAATATGCAATGATATGTTGGAGTTGCGAGAAGGCGAAGGAAAGGATCATCGAATTGGAAGAAGAACTAAAGACTACGCAAGGACTACATGGGCGAGATCGTAGCTCGGCAAGACACAATAACGATCTTAAGTACGAGATCGAAGAACTCAAGAAGAAGTTGGCGCTCGGGAATGAAGACCAGTATGTCGAACACTCAATCGACTACATCAACATCGATGACACAGATTCGGATCCAAGTGAACCCGACTTTGAAGGCGAAGTGGAGCGGACATCATGGAGTCTTCCACGGTTCAAATTAGTAGAAGTCCCCACATATTAGTAGTATTCCTCCATGTAAACCTTTATAGTACACGCACTTTTGCGATAGTTAGATCGTTGTAGCTCTTGTTTGATTGAATGAAGTGATTTGTGTGCATTTGCTCATGTGCATTTGGGTAGTGATTCCTTAGACCTCATTCTATTCTACTTTCTCCTTTTTTCTAAACCCATCAGATGCCTCGAGGCGCGACCCGGATTCGTTTTCCGCCAGAGATCACCCAATTGATCCAGCAGCGAGAATACCGTGATTCAAACATTGGTGCGAACAACAACAACAACAACAACAACAACCCACCACCACCACCACCTGCGGATCATCGACTCGTTTCCTTAGACTGAACCCGCGGTGTATTCGATAGAGCACCGAGCCTATTGTAGCAGATGGTGGCTCCGCAAGATAGGAAGGGCTGACTCTGCAGGATGCACGGATGGTGAAAGAGTGAAGTTTGCAGCACATCAGCTTGAAGGACCCGCAAGAGCATGGTGGGAGAATTTCACAGCCACTTATCCGTGACAACATCACATGGGACCGGTTTGACAAGCTTTTCGACAGCCCATGTTTCAGCGAGGAGCCATGGCCATGAAGAAGCGTGAGTTTCGCAACTTACGCCAAGGAGGAAGGACTGTTGGCGAGACGTGGATGACTTTAGCAAATTAGCACGTTATGCCCCGGATGGCGTTACTACGGATGCAGACTAAGCGGAGAAGTTTCTAGAAGGACTGAATGATGAGTTCAGCATGCCGTTGATGGTAGCAAGTTTCAATAACTACCAGGAGTTAGTAGACCGAGCTCTCATGATTGAAGGAAGCAGCAGACAAATTGAGAACTGCATAGCGGAAGTATGGACAAGGGAAGTATAACTCGGGATCCCGGAAGCCACGTTATACCCCTAAATCAGAATTCAGTTTCAGCATACCCATGGAGGAGGTAATTCAGACAACCATAATGGCACCAAGAATGGGAGCACGGAATGGAGGAAGCAGCAGACGAACCGCACCAACCCGTCTACACCATCCAAGGTAGACTGAGTCACATTACTTGCTTTAAATACCGCAAGGCTGGGCATTATGCAAATGATGTCGAGAAGGCGAGAATGGAAATGGCAATGGAAGCTCGGAAAGAAGCCCAACCCTTTCAACAGGGGACAAGTGAACCACATTGATGTGGAGGAGGTTGAAGATCAGCCCGATCACGATGTCGGTAAGTTTTTGGTTAAGTCATTTCTGCAGTTGTTCTTTTTGATCTTTGGAGCATCGCATTCATACATATCAAGGGATTTGTGGATAAGTACAAGTTACCAACCCAAGCCCTTAGGTCACCCATGCTAGTAACCTCACCCGGAGCAGATTACATGGCTAGTAAATGGTGTGATCGATCGCCACTAAGGATCGGACACTATGTTTTCCCTCGGACCTAATAGTTACGGAATCCCAAGGATTGGATGTGATATTAGGAATGGATTGGTTATCAAAGTATGGAGGAAACATAGATTGTACCACAAGGTCAATTTTGCTCACCACACCGAAGGAAGAAGGATTAAGTATGTATCACGGCACGAGCCGAGGAGAGCACAAGTTAATTGCTTAACAGAGTGGTGCGGGAAGAAGTACCAGTGGTGAAGGAATATCTGATGTATTTCGGAAGAGTTGCGGGAATGCCGCGGATAGAGACATTGAGTTTTTGATCGAGTGTTGCGAGAACAGGCCCGATATCGAAGCGACCGTCTGAGGATGCCCAAAGGATTTGGCAGAAATTAAGAAGCGATTAAGGAACTATTGGATAAAGGTTTTATTCGCCCAAGTTCTTCACCTTGGGGATCACCCGTTTTATTGGTGGAGAAGAAGGATGGATCGTTGAGAATGGTTGTTGATTATCGTGGATTGAATGAAGTAACAATCAAGAACAAGTACCCACTACCGATGATAAATGATCTGTTTGATCGTTTGCAAGGAGCCAAAGTGTTCTCTAAGATCGACTTGCGATCAGGGTACCATCAATTGAAGATTCGGGAGCAAGACATACCCAAGACAACATTTACCACGAGATATGGACTGTATGAGTATACCGTTATGTCATTTGGATGACTAACGCACCAGCCTATTTCATGAACCCGATGAACAAAGTGTTTATGGAGTTTTTGGACAAGTTAAATCGTGGTGTTCATTGATGACATTTTGATTTTCTCAAAGAATGAAGAGGAACACAAGGAACATTTGAGATTGGTTTTGGAGAAACCGAGGAACACCAGTTGTATGCCAAGTTCAGCAAATGTGAATTTTGGTTAAAGGAAGTTGGATTTCTCGGACATGTTATATCCGGAGAAGGGATAGCGATTGACCCCACAAAAGTTGAGACCGTAACCAAATGGGAAGCACCAACGACAGTTGGAGAGATTCGGAGTTTCCTTGGACTCGCAGGATACTACCGAAGATTCATTGAGAATTTCTCAAGGATTGCAAAGCCTATGACAGAATTGTTGAAGAAGGAAAACAAATTCATATGGATTGAGGACTGCGAGGCAAGTTTTCAGGAGTTGAAGAAAAGATTGGTTACCTCACGGTTTGATATTGCGGATCGGACTAAGGATTATGAGGTGTATTGCGGCGCTTCACGTCGAGGACTTGGAGCAGTGCTTATGCAGGAAGGAAGAGTTGTTTCGTATGCTTCACGACAACTTAAGCCCCATGAGTTGAATTATGCCACTCATGATTTGGAGTTAGCAGCCGTTGTGCATGCCTTGAAGGCGTGGAGACATTTTCTCATTGGAAATCATTGTGAAGTATATACGGATCACAAGAGTTTGAAGTACATCTTCACACGAAGAATTGAATCTCGCAGAGGAGATGGTTAGAGCTAATCAAGGATTACGATATGAGATTGCATTATCACCGGAAAGGCTAATGTCGTAGGAGCGCATTGAGCCGTAAGAGCCACGTCAATACCCTAATGATGGGAGGAATACCCAATGAGTTAGCCGAGGACCTTCGAGAGCTATGTTTGGAAATAGTTCCGAGAGGCTATGTAGCACATTGGAGATTGATCGACAGCGATGGACAAAATCGGAGAAGCCCAAAAGCGAGATAAGGAAGTTGCCTCTATAAAGGAGAAAATGAGCAAAGGAAGAGCTAAAGGATTTCGTGAGGATGAGCACGATACCCTATGGTTTGAAGACCGTGTTTATGTGCCCAATGACCCGGAGATCGGGAAGTTGATTTTACAAGAAGCCCATGATTCACCCTATTCGATTCACCCGGAAATACCAAGATGTATTTGGATTTGAAGAATATTTTACGGTGGACGGAATGAAGAAGGATATTGCGGAGTACGTAGCAATTTGCGACGCATGTCAGAAAGTAAAGGCAGAACATCAGAAGCCAGCAGGATTGTTACAACCATTGCCGATACCCGAATGGAAGTGGGATAAACTAGATATGGATTTCATCACAGGTTTGCCAAAGACCCGTTCAGGATATGACTCGATTTGGGTCATAGTCGACCGTTTGACTAAGGTAGCTCATTTCATTCCAGTCAAGACTACCTATAGCAGTGCTAAGTTGGCAAAGATATACATGACCAGAATTGTGTGTTTACACGGAATTCCAAGGAGCATTGTATCCAACAAGAGGAACCCAGTTTACTTGAAATTTTGGAACCGGTTACACGAAACATTGGGAACCCGATTGGAATTCAGCATGCTTTCCACCCACAGACCGATGGACAGACCGAGAGAGTCAATCAGATTTTGGAGGACATCTCGAGAGCTTGTGCACTAGATTATGGATCTAGTTGGGATGACAATTTGCCGTATGCAGAATTTTCCTACAATAACAGATTACCAAACCAGCTTAAAGATGGCACCTTCGAGGCCTTGTATGGAAGAAGGTGCAGGACACCGTTGTCATGGGATGGCGGAGATAAATCGATTGTTTGGACCAGATTTGATTAAGGAGTCGAGCAGAAAGTTAAGTTGATTCGAGACAGGCTCAAGGTAGCCCAGTCCGCACGTAAGAGCTATGCCGATTCAAAGCGCAGCGATTGAGTATGAAGTTGGAGACAGAGTATATCTCGAGTATCCCGCCGAGGTGAAGCGTTTTGGAGTTAAAGGAAAGTTAGCACCCGTTTCGTTGGACCATATAAGATTTTGCAACGCATGGGAGAGATTCGCGTATAAGTTGGAATTGCGGAAGGACTGTCGGGAGTTCATGATGTATTCCATGTTTCTCGATTGAAGAAATGTCACCCGAGATAGCAGAGGTACCGTTAAGAGACACAGTGCCACTGGAGGCAATTCAGTTGAAGGATGACTTGACATATGAGGAAAGACCGGTTAAGATTCTCGATTATGCCAGCAGAGTTACCCATGACAAGGTTATCAAGTTTTGCAAAGTTCGGTGGAGCCACCACACCGAGGATGAAGCCACCAGGAAAGAGAGGAAGTTTTGTAGGACCACCTCACCTATTTTCTAGCCAACCCGAATCTCGAGGGCTAGATTCATCTTAAGGTAGGTTTGTAACATCCCAAATTTTCAATTTGGAATGTTATACATTAGGTCATCATGCATATCATATTTTCTCGCATTTTCCGATCCTAGAAATTTCCATAACTCAAGGACCCTCGGAGAGAGTTGGAAGTTTCATAATTTTCATATTTGGGATCTCTCAAATTTTGAAAATAGGATCATTGGATTATTTAAATTATCTTCATAAAGTTTTCCTACAAAAATATCTTGAGAGGAATAATATGACTTTCCCAAACAATTAGGAAAAATGAAGATATTATAAATAAACCAAATTTGGGTTTTGAAGATTTATTTTGCTTAGGCAAAATGAGCATTTAAAAAATTATGCATGTATTTATTTTTAAAGTTCATTTTGTTAGACTCATTTTAGGAGTCGGAGAAAATTTGTTTTAATTAATTTGGAGTTCATTTGATATTTATTTTATTTGTTTTGTTTTAAATTTTATTTAAAAAAAACGCCCCCCGGACCGAGGCCCACTGGCTTGACCAGCCAGACCCAGGCCCAGCGCCTCGCCCACCTCCCTTCTCCTCTCGCGCGCCGAAGCGAGGCGTCCCCGCCTGCAAGACGGCAGCCGCCGCCGAGTCCGCTCGCCCGGGACCCGTCGCCCCCTCCCCAAGCAACCGCCCCCCTCCCTCCTTAAATACCCCGGCCCCCCCTCTCTCTCTCACATCGCCCCGCCAAGCCTCGACCCGAGCCGCCATTGCCGTCGCCCAAACGCCCTTGCCGTCGCCCTCGTCAGCCGAGCACGCCATTGTCGCCCGAGCCCCTCGCCGACCCGCCGCCACCCACCGACCCGCCTGACCAGCCGGAGACCCCGCCGGAGCCCGCCGGTGACCGCCGGAGGTAGCCCCGCCCCGCCGCCCGAACCGGTTTTCTCCCCTCGAACCGATCCGGTTTTATTTAAAAAAAAACATGTTCGGTTTTTTAAAAAAAAAACCTAGATTGGTTTTTTTTTTCGGTTTTCTTAATTAACGGACGTTCACCGAACCGTTCGTTTCAGTGAACGCGTTCGTTAGATTCGTTCTGTTAACGAACATTCGCAATTTAACCCGTTCGTCGTTTTTCTTTTTAATCGGATTTAATCCGTTATTTTACGATTTGATTTGAGATCGATTTTCAAACTGTTTTATTTCTCGCTCGTTTATCGAATCAGGTGATTCAAGCGCTGGAGTTTCAGAATGAAACCGCCGTTCGACTACCCTACTTTCACAGAGTTTTGCCACTGTGAAATTTTGACCTAATTTCGGATCGCTAAACCGAGGCGTTTTCTCTCGAGTTTCGACTTTGGAGTTTGTTTTGATTCGATTCTTTTGCAACCAGGGTTCTTAAGTTGAACTTTCTGGTTAGATCTTTTATTCGAGATTTCCTGTGCATTAGATGAGTACTTATTGTATGCTTGTTGTTTGTCTGCGTTAGATCACCCGAGTCGCCGCTTGTTACTTGAATCTCTAGGACTCATGGATCATCGACAAGGCAAGTAACACTTTGATCATACTTTCTCATACCCAGTTTTATGCATTAGATCTATTCCTCAAACACTTGCATGATTAGGATCTAATTAAATTGTGGGTTTTGGGAAGTAGATTGAGGTAGTACCTATTACTGCTTTTACTTATGAAACCTTGGGAGTTACCTCTCGTTTGCTTGTTCATGCCATGCTATGCTAGTAGGCGTGGATTGGGTGAGTGAATATCCATGACAGATGTGAGATTGTTAATTAATGGTTTATCTAAGGTGGCAACCTAACACACATCTGGGTGGATTGAGGCACTGGTTTCCATCAGACTTACTGTATTTCTTGGACCGCCACCTGGGCTCTAAGGGATCATAAGATTATTCAAGCTGGAAACTTCCGTGTGCAGCCACAAGCCAATTATGGGCTCTGGCGTAGTTGACTAAGTCGTCACGAACTCTTACGGGTAGGCTAGCTGATTTAGGGGATGTAGGTTGGTACGGTCTACCCACATGTAAGGTGCTAAGCGCTTACGAAAGACTATGTCTCGGTCATCCGTTTCTCAAACACCATGTAGTCACGAGAACCAAGCGGAGGCGATCGAGTCTTGTGGGGAAAAGTCGCAAACCTCTGCGAGTGTATAAACTAATCATGATTAGCCGTGTCCCGGTTATGGACAATTTGAGTATCCGGTACTTGATTATCATGTGAATCTCAACATGTTACTTCTAAATAAAAGCTATTGGGTTTTGATGAGTACTTTTTAATTGGGATTGAGGATCTTGTCAACCATCTTCAATGTTTAACAACCACCATGATAGTTAGATAAAATTATTCCTTTGATGTAGGGAAAAATCAGCTTTATGCAAATGTAACAGTAGAGCCTTACCACCAGCCAAATATGCATGTAGTATAGGCTTATTCATTCATTGCTTTTATGTGTTACATTGCCGGCATATTCCATGTCTTGACCGTTTTCGGGCTGCAACTTTTCACGTTGCAGACTTTTGAGACGATGAGTAAGGTGTTAGGTCGTGGTTCTATACTCGGTGATGCCGTTGGAGTTGATGGACTCGCTTATCTTCCAAGCCTTCATTGTTATCATTAGATGGCCTTAAGCCATATTTTTATTCAGTTCCCTTGTGGACAACGATGTAATAAGTGTGTGATTGCTACTCGCTATAAATCCTTGAAATCTTGTGTGGTGTCGGCATTCTCGATGTAGCGACCCGACCTCGGACGGTCAAGCCTCGTATTCTTGTGCCATCCACGGATCGGTATCTTTGGCACACACAAGTACATTAATGTATATATCAAAGTGCAAGCACATGTATAAATAACGTAAAATGATATATACCTCATAATAATCAGCGGAAACAATCAAGCGGGTGTGGAGTCCCATCAACGCCATCGGCAGGTTGAGTGTAGACCGTAACCTGTATCGTAACTCTTACTCGTCGAGGAAAGTATACGCAACATGATACGTTGCAGCCGTGTAGGTCATTACATTGAATGTACCGCAAGATCACAATATGAGAAAACAGATGATAAAACTATACTATATGCAATATGGCTTTATGGCTCAGATATCTGAATTTTGTTTGCGTAAAAGCTGGTTTTATTTTTCCTACACGGAAGGATAAATGAAGTCTGTACTATGGAGTTTTTCTGTCATGACATGGTTCCGCCAACCGATGTCTCATAGCCCAAAATCACCATAAGTTGCCCACAATTAAGTTATCAATCCGGTGTTGAGAGTTAGAGATAGATCCAAGTCCGGATGCTCAAATTGTCCGTAATCGGGACACGGCTAATCGATTAGGTTTAAACCCTCTGCAGAGGTTTGTACACTTTACCCGCAAGATTCGATCCCTCTCTTTACGTTCTCGCACTTGAGTGTTTGAGAACAAGATGACCAAACATGGTCTTCAAAGAGTTCCTCGACCACCGTCCGGTACTCAACCCATCCTACCGTAGTTCTACATCCGCTAGTACCGTCCCAGCCAGAGTCACAACTAAGGTCAACCAAGCGAGCCCATAATGACTTGCGGTTGCGGGTAAGCTTCCGGCGTGAAGTATTCTTCCGTCTCTTTGAGTCTGGGTGAAGCTTTCCGCAAGTTTTCATGGCGCTTCTCCATGCATCCCGGCCAACCACTGGTTTCTCCAGGTGCCGTCAACAAATCCTTCACCCGGTGAGTGTGTATTGAATTCTTGTCTCGAGTCTTGAAGTCTTGAGGTCTTGAAGATGCAGTCCTTGCAGATTCCATCATGGAGTTATCGTCATTGATGTAGAATCCTCCATTCTCACACCACTCCAGTACTCATACCAAACCCGTCTACTATAGCGTAGCATTAAAATAAAATATCGTCCCGGGTTTGGTAACAGGGGGATGGGTTCCTACCTCATGCATACTACTCAACTACAAGGTTTCAATAACACTACTGAGGGGTGGTTGCAAAGGTGCCACTAAATGCAATAAAACATAGGTAAGAAAGCAATGGTCAAAGTGAACTTGCCTGGTGATGTTGACGAAGAAGAATTATCGTTCTCGAGAAATAACTTGATAGACTACTCGTCACTCTCTGATGAAATCTATATAACAAACATATCATTCACATAAGCATTCACACTAACAATCAAAACAAAAGAGAGAGCGAATAAGAATCCGAAGGAACTTCAAATAAAACTAGGGAGTCTTCTTCTACAACATTCACAGAAATAGTTTTGTCTAACGGAAAATAAAACACTGAAATAACAGAGAATAAAATATAAATTTAGTTAAGACAAAGAAAAAAATAAAGTATTTTTTTCATAAAGCTATTTTGAAAGTATTTTCAATTGGGAGTTAAAACAGTAGAGAAATCCATTGCAAGTTATTAGCGAACTTGAATTGATTTCACGATAACCAAATAAAAATAAATATAAAAACTTGTTGAACACCTACTGTTTAACTAATAGAAACTAAACATAAACTTTCTGAAATATAAAATAAAATAATTTAAAAACAACTATAGAAAAGAAGTAGCTATAATTGAATAGAACTAAAACAGAATTTGTTTTACATGAAACAATAAGCTAAAATACTCAAACAATTTTGAAGTTTTTACCACTGGTAAATATGATCACTAGTGATCAGTAGAAAAAGAATCAAATAAAAATCTATTTTAAACTCCCGGAATAAGCAAAACAAGCTTTAATTCAAATCTGATCTAACTCAATTTTATAAATCCAAACATAGATAAATTATATATTTTGGAAACTACAAGAAAATTGTGATCTAACGCAAAAAGAATCAGCATCATTGGACTTCTAGATCAAAAGTTATAAGCTAAACAAGAACGGAACTAAATCTGTTACGGAAATAAATCTGAAAACAGCGGAGTTACCTGACGTGAGGCAGAGATGGCAGGAAGGAGACAGCGAAGTGGAGGCTGCTCGGCGAGGGGCGAGGTGCTTGGCGAGGTGGGGTGGCGGAGGAGGGGTCGGCGCTTGGGGAGGTGGCGCTGGGCGATGGGAGGTTCGAGAAGAGCTCTGGTGGCGTTCTAGGCAGGAAAAGGAGGACGGTGGCGAGAAGGCTACGGGCAGGGAGGCGTGGTGATGGGAAAAATGGAACAAGGGGAGGAGGGGTTTTATAGGCGGTCTCGGGAGGCGCTGGGATGGAAAAGACGAAGGAGATCGGGAAGGTGGAGATTTCTGTCTCCATGGACATGGAAAGCTTCAGAACGTGAGAGGAAACAGAGGAAGGAGATGATCTCTTGTTGGGCTAGAATAGGAAAGTGCTTAATGGGCCAGCAGGTTTTCCTAATAAAACGATTCCATTCCTATTTTTAAAATTAGGAAACTAAAACAATAAAAAGGAAATCAAATCAATTGAATAAAGAGTTTTATATACTAAAATTATCAGAAAAATAAAATGTAGATGATGAGCATTATTCCACGGCCAAAATAAAAACTTAAAAAATGTTTTCAGAAAATCCCTAAAGGCTTTATTTCTTTTTGCAAATAATTTTAAATAAAAACTTTGGTTTTTTTTGGCTCAAATATTTTCAAAATGCCCCTGATTTTGGAGGTCATTTTCCTCCGCTCTTTCTTGCTTGCAAGAATTTATTTTTCGGGTATTTCTCGGGAAGAAAAAAGAGAAGCAAGTGCAAATATTTGAAAGAATTAAATTGCAAAACTCCGTTCAAATTCTTTATAGTTGAAGAAGTCATGTCATCTTCTCTCATTGATTTTAATAGGATGAATTTGAATTTACGGAGAAGGGAAAGTCATTTTATTCCTCTCTTTCAAAAGTTTTGAAAAGGTTCAAATTTCACTCAAGTTTAATTCACTCAAGCAAACAAACAAACAATTCAATTAATTATATTAACATTCCAAAATTTGGGATGTTACAAACCTACCACACTTAAAATGAATCTCGTCCTCGAGATTCGAAGAGGCTAGCAAGAAAAGGTTAGGGGTTGGGGTCTTCTAGCAAATGTCTTGGTCAGAAAGGTCAGGGGTGCTACCACACTTAAAAGCAAGGTTACAGTTCCAATAAACTCAGATACTTCCTGTGGAGGGTTGACAATGTATGTCTCTTCACATATCTTACAATAGCTCCTCTGTCAGAAGCATAGAGTTTTCCTCAGAATCTTGGGTCGGTTCGTCAAAGTTGAAATTTGTCCGGGACTGGATCTTCTTAGCTGATAGGCTCGTGTCCATTCTAGACAACTTTCGAAATACTCATGGTGGTCTACAATTTATGGTTTCTCCTGCAGAAAACGGGTCTGGGTTGAACTTCACCGTATAACCTACGATTGGCAACGGTTGCGTGTAAAGGGTTCCATCGTACTACCATTCTATGGTTTTATGGCTTATCGTGTCGACACTCTTCTAAGGTTTTCAAGTCTCTCTGATTTCCCATCAACATATGATAGTTCATGATAGAAGTCTCCGGTATGGGGGCCAATCCATCCCGTACTTGAATCATTACCACATACGTAAATATCGAATCACGTATTCTAACACTTGGGCATACTCACAAGCATTGCAGAATTTCACTTGTCGACGAACTGAGTTCGTATAAATCCATGGTTTCTGCAAGCTGAACAAGACATCTATCGTTCTTCACAATCCTCGGGTTTTCGCGTAACCTCCTACGAAACGTATGCTGATTGGATCACTGATTCTTCCAAATTTATTCCTTTATCAAGGTTACATCTGTTCCTTATCAAAATCCTAGGCCTGTGGGTTATGGCCCACTTCAACACTAGTGCAGCTTTAACTCATCCTTGGAGTAACTCTCATGTTACACCTCCTTTAAGTCCAATAGTACTCTGTTTCTTCATACCATCATATCAAAAGCAAAACTCCAACTTATTTTTTCCAGCTTCCTTCTATGGACCGTCATGAATAACACATTTCTTTCTTCATTGATCCTGTGGCTTTATAGAGTACTATGACCAAAAGAATGCACAAGTTTATCCATATAATCTCATTATTCTCATACCAATCTTTCATTACATCCTTAACCTTTTTCGTAAATCCAAATTTCAAAAAGGTACTTTGTTACAAATGCTGCCACCCACATGGTTTGGTATGGTCAGACATTACTTCCAACTTTATTTATTTATCCTCCTCGAGGATTCTTGATCCTTTGGAATTGTGTGACATGTGCCTTGAAATCTTCAATCTTACATTTCATCGTGGTGGCCTTGAGCTTCACCTCCATCATCTCGATATGCACTTCGCTTAGGTATTCCTGAGTATAACGGAGTCTTGCTTCAAGTATTTCTCCGATCGGCATATGGCTTCCATGGCTGCTTCACGAACAGCATCGAAGAAAGTTGCTTGTGGCACACGTGAAATGAAAAGTACTGCCCCATCATCTTTGGGCAAACTCCTTTCAAATGGTGGAGTGTACCTCCACATACCAAAGTTCCACTCCCTTATGCATGAAGGGGTAGCCTTTGTAGACTGCATCTCCTTCAAGGTGAATATGCTTCATCATGTCCTTCAGGATCTTCGGGTAATCATGATCACTTGTCAGGGTCATGATTGTTTCCGGACCTTTAAGGAAAGACTCATAAAGGGTCGTCATCTGCAGTTGTGAATCAGAAATGATGCTCAGAGTAAGGTACATATCTCCTGGGGCACACATTCATATCATCCAAACAAAACTTCAAACTCAATTTCCAATTTCCCGTTTATGCATCACAACTCACTTTCTTCCATGTTCATCCAGATTATTAATTCCCAAGATGAAATATAACAACTCCTTAAAGCCTTTCAGCATGTGACATTACAACTTTATTGAGTCATGAACTATTACAATCTCGAGTAATCTATTACATAACTCAACTCATCGAGCTCATGAAAATGAAATTGCTTTCTACTACTCTTATTATCCATATCAAAATTCCAACTACTCAACTCCAGCTTTCATCTTGCGGGACATTTAATAGCATAATGTCCTGCCTCCTTCAGCGAAAACAAATGACTTGACATGTCTCGGGCTTCTTTACGATTATCAGGCTTCTTGGATTCTTGGCTTCTTTTACGGGCATTTACTAGCGTAATGACCTAAATCCTTGCACTGTAACAGGTGATATGACTCAAGTCCTTCTCTGCAAAAATTGTGTTGCTCTCGGGTTGCCTTCCTTTTCTCTTCTGGATTTCTCTGTAATGATCGAGTTTCTATCTTCAGGGGTCAAACTTCACTTCTGCTGTCGGGAAATATCCCGGATACTCCTTTCTTTCCTTGGTGCAATCTTGTGAAAATGTCCTTCTTCTCCACATGAATAGCATGCATTGGAGTAAAATCTGTTGAGACCTTCTCCATCCAGGTCTTCAACACTTTCGATCATCTTGGTTCTTCTAGATCTTCCTTGAGGGCTTCTTTCATTCCATCTTCACGCTTCGAATAGTTTGTTGCACCGTGGAGTAAATGTGACACTGCACGGGTAGTGGGTGGTTCCTTCACACAGAAACAATTCACACGACTAGTTGGGCATTCCTCGGTGGGTGTTCTTCCTCACAATGAGGGCATCCATCCTTGTGTTCCTCCTGGTGTGTCCTATTTCTCCATAAATCTTGCGAGCACAAGGTTTACTTCTTGGTGCATCATTGTGTTTCCGGATAAGGCGTGATTTCAACAGGGTCTTCTTGAATTCCTCCCAAGTTCTTGCTCCATTAAATCCTGTATGGCTTGATGCATGTTCCACAGGTTGCAGCACTTTACGTAAAATCTTGAAGAGCGTATTGGACCTCATACTTCCTTGAAACCAAATTGCTCCCGAAGTGTTCTTCCATATTCGCATCCATAGCTCGCCTCCGGCTGAGTCTTGATCCGAGAATATCAGTCCAACTTCATTCATCATCTATGGGGTTCAAGGGTTTTAGGGTGAGATGAGAGAGAGATGGGGAGGATATACACAATACAAACAATAGTTTTGAAGAAACAAGTTTTACTTTGTGGCTGTCGGAAAAACATCAAACAAATGACAGCTCACAAATCATCGTATCTAACGTAAGTGTATAACAGGGTTTGGTCTTCTAAAGGTCTAATAATTCTTCAGATCTTTCCAAGTCTTGAGTCTTCAACTGTTCTAGCTTCTAATACATGGTGAAATCCTCTTTACTCGAAGGGCCATCAGTTCTCCGATATCAAATCCTTCTTGGAGCGTCTTGATTGATCCTCCGGGTGATCAAAGGATAAGGGTATATTCTAACTATTTGAGGTGAGAGGGTCTATCGATAAAATCAGAAAAGATGAGAAGTAAGAGTCTTTTGAAAATAAAGTTTTGATATATCCTGTCCAAGGGCTTTTCCGTTTCTAGGGTCACGTCCCACAGTCAACATGTGCTCGATACCATCTCAGAGCGACCCGACCTCGAGACAGTCAAGCCTCGTATTCTTATGCCATCCTCGGATCGGTATCTTTGGCACACAGTACATTAATGTATATATCAAAGTGCAAGCACATGTATAAATAACGTAAAATGATATATACCTCATAATAATCAGCGGAAACAATCAAACGGGTGTGGAGTCCCATCAACGCCATCGGCAGGTTGAGTGTAGACCGTAACCCTGTATCGTAACTCTTACTCGTCGAGGAAAGTATCGCAACATGATACGTTGCAGCCGTGTAGGTCGATTACATTGAATGTACCGCAAGATCACAATATGAGAAAACAGATGATAAAACTATACTATATGCAATATGGCTTTATGGCTCTGTATCTGAATTTTGTTTGCGTAAAAGCTGGTTTTATTTTTCCTACACCAGAAGGATAAATGAAGTCTGTACTATGGAGTTTTCTCTGTCATGACATGGTTCCGCCAACCGATGTCTCATAGCCCAAAATCACCATAAGTTGCCCACAATTAAGTTATCAATCCGGTGTTGAGAGTTCCGAGATAGATCCAAGTCCAGATGCTCAAATTGTCCGTAACCGGGGACACGGCTAATCGATTAGGTTTAAACCCTCTGCAGAGGTTTGTACACTTTACCCGCAAGATTCGATCCCTCTCTTTACGTTCTCGCACTTGAGTGTTTGAGAACAAGATGACCAAACATGGTCTTCCAAAGAGTTCCTCGACCTTTGTCGGTACTCAACCCATCCTACCGTAGTTCTACATCTGCTAGTACCGCCCCAGCCAGAGTCACAACTAAGGTCAACCAAGCGAGCCCATAATGACTTGCGGTTGCAGGTAAGCTTCGGGCGTGAAGTATTCTTCCGTCTCTTTGAGTGCAGGTGAAGCTTTCCGCAAGTTTTCATGGCGCTTCTCCATGCATCCCGCCAACCACTGGTTTCTCCAGGTGCCCGTCAACAAATCCTTCACCCAGAGTGTGTATTGAATTCTTGTCTCGAGTCTTGAAGTCTTGAGGTCTTGAAGATGCAGTCCTTGCAGATTCCATCACGGAGTTATCGTCATTGATGTAGAATCCTCCATTCTCACACCACTCCAGTACTCATACCAAACCCGTCTACTATAGCGTAGCATTAAAATAAAATATCGTCCGGGTTTGGTAACAGGGGATGGGTTCCTACCTCATGCATACTACTCAACTACAAGGTTTCAATAACACTACTGAGGGGTGGTTGCAAAGGTGCCACTAAATGCAATAAAACATTGGTAAGAAAGCAATGGTCAAAGTGAACTTGCCTGGTGATGTTGACGAAGAAGAATTATCGTTCTCAAGAAATAACTTGATAGACTACTCATCACTCTCTGATGAAATCTATATAACAAACATATCATTCACATAAGCATTCACACTAACAATCAAAACAAAAGAGAGAGCGAATAAGAATCCGAAGGAACTTCAAATAAAACTAGGGAGTCTTCTTCTACAACATTCACAGAAATAGTTTTGTCTAACGGAAAATAAAACACTGAAATAACAGAGAATAAAATATAAATTTAGTTAAGACAAAGAAAAAATAAAGTATTTTTTCATAAAGCTATTTTGAAAGTATTTTCAATTGGGAGTTAAAACAGTAGAAATCCATTGCAAGTTATTAGCGAACTTGAATTGATTTCACGATAACAAATAAAAATAAATATAAAAACTTGTTGAACACCTACTGTTTAACTAATAGAAACTAAACATAAACTTTCTGAAATATAAAATAAAATAATTTAAAAACAACTATAGAAAAGAAGTAGCTATAATTGAATAGAACTAAAACAGAATTTGTTTTACATGAAACAATAAGCTAAAATACTCAAACAATTTTGAAGTTTTTACCACTGGTAAATATGATCACTAGTGATCAGTAGAAAAAGAATCAAATAAAATCTATTTTTAAACTCCCGGAATAAGCAAAACAAGCTTTAATTCAAATCTGATCTAACTCAATTTTATAAATCCAAACATAGATAAATTATATATTTTGGAAACTACAAGAAAATTGTGATCTAACGCAAAAAGAATCAGCATCATTGGACTTCTAGATCAAAAGTTATAAGCTAAACAAGAACGGAACTAAATCTGTTACGGAAATAAATCTGAAAACAACGGAGTTACCTGTACGTGAGGCAGAGATGGCAGGAAGGAGACAGCGAAGTGGAGGCTGCTCGGCGAGGGGGCGAGGTCGCTGGCGAGGTGGGGGTGGCGGAGGAGGGGTCGGCGCTTGGGAGGTGGCGCTGGGCGATGGGAGGTTCCAGAAGAGCTCTGGTGGCGTTCTAGGCAGGAAAAGGAGGACGGTGGCGAGAAGGCTACAGGCAGGGAGGCGTGGTGATGGGAAAAATGGAACAAGGGAGGGAGGGGTTTCATAGGCGGTCTCGGGAGGCGCTGGGATGGAAAGACGAGGAGATCGGGAAGGTGGAGATTTCTGTCTCCATGGACATGGAAAGCTTCAGTAACGTGAGAGGAAACAGAGGAAGGAGATGATCTCTTGTTGGGCTAGAATAGGAAAGTGCTTAATGGGCCAGCAGGTTTTTCTAATAAAACGATTCCATTCCTATTTTTAAAATTAGGAAACTAAAACAATAAAAAGGAAATCAAATCAATTGAATAAAGAGTTTTTATATACTAAAATTATCAGAAAAATAAAATGTAGATGATGAGCATTATTCCGGCCAAAATAAAAACTTAAAAAAATGTTTTCAGAAAATCCCTAAAGGCTTTATTTCTTTTTGCAAATAATTTTAAATAAAAACTTTGGTTTTTCTTGGCTCAAATATTTTCAAAAATGCCCCTGATTTTGGAGGTCATTTTCCTCCGCTCTTTCTTGCTTGCAAGAATTTATTTTCGGGTATTTCTCGGGAAGAAAATAGAGAAGCAAGTGCAAATATTTGAAAGAATTAAATTGCAAAACTCCGTTCAAATTCTTTATAGTTGAAGAAGTCATGTCATCTTCTCTCATTGATTTTAATAGGATGAATTTGAATTTACGGAGAAGGGAAAGTCATTTTATTCCCTCTCTTTCAAAAGTTTTGAAAAGGTTCAAATTTCACTCAAGTTTAATTCACTCAAGCAAACAAACAAACAATTCAATTAATTATATTAACATTCCAAAATTTGGGATGTTACAACTGATCCAGGGATGACACTGAGCACAGAGCGCTAGATCCATTCGGGTCTGGTCGCTACAGAAGTCACTAGATACCTGAACATAGGAATACCAGGCCTCACCGGGACCTTCAACGCCACTTTACCCGAAGAAGAGCGCTGGATGATTCAAGTTCACATTCCAGGAAGGACATTTGCACCAGTCACGGAGCCCATAGAGTTTACCTTTGATGCACCAACTTGGAGCCTAGGAAAGAGCATGGCAGCCCACATCGCCATGGGCCGAATTGGAGAAGTTTACCACAATGATCTCAAGAATACTATCTACCAGATTTGTGGGCGCCGAGATGAGCAATGGGAGATGATCAGTACTAGGAGGGATAGATCAATCACAACTTACATTCAGGAATTAAACCAACACATCCGACGCCAGGAGAATCAGATGTGCGCAGGTATGGAGGATCTACAGAAGGCCATGACCAAGATCAAGGAGCTAGAAGAAGAACTCAAGGCTACATGTGAAGACTACATGGAGGAGATCGTCGCTCTAGTGAGACAGAACGACGACCTTAAGGAGAAGATTGGAGTATTCATGGGAGGTTCAGCACCCAAAAGAGAAGATGACGATTCCACTTGCCCGAATAATTATATCATCATCGACGACACCGACCCGGACCCCGACGATAGTGATGATGACTATGTTGATGAAGCTGGAGCGGCTATCATGGAATCTTCATCGGAGCAGTTTTTCTAGATTGACCACCATAACAGTAGTAATGTTCCACCATGTACATAGCATAGTCCACGCACTTTTGCGATAGTCCTAGACCGTTTGTATGCTTTTGCTTGATTGAATGAAGTGATATTGTGTGTTTTGTCTCATGTGCATTGGGTAGTGTTTTATCTTTAGACCCCATTCTATTCTTAACTCTCGTCTTTTCTGCAAACCCTCAGATGCCTCCGAGACGTGACAATGGATTTGCTTTCCCACCGGAGCTCACTCAGTTGATCCAGCAGCAGAATGCGTTGATGCAGTTGCTAGTCCAGAATCAGAACAACAACAACAACAACAACAACAACAACAACAACAACAACAACAACAACAACAACCCACCACCACCACCTGTTGATCATTTAACCCGTTTTCTTAGGCTGAATCCGCTGGTGTTTTCCAGTAGCACCGAGCCAATAGTGGCAGATGATTGGCTCCGTAAGATAGGGAGGGAGTTGACCACTGCAGGATGTACAGAAGGGGAAAAGGTGAAATTTGCTGCACATCAGCTTGAAGGACCCGCAGCAGCATGGTTGGAGAATTTTACAGCCACTTACCCTGTAGACACTGTCACATGGGATCAGTTTTAGCAAGCTTTCCGTACTGCCCATGTTTCAGCAGGAGTTATGGCCATGAAGAAGCGCCAAGGAGGACAAACAGTTGGCCAATATGTGGATGACTTTAGTAAGTTAGCACGTTAGGCCCCAGATGACTTTGCTACGGATGCAGCTAAACAGGAGAAGTTTCTGGAAGGACTGAACGACGAGCTGAGTATGCAGTTGATGGTAGCAAGCTTCAATAACTACCAGGAGTTGGTAGATCGTGCTCTTATGATTGAAGGGAAACAACAACAGATTGAAAACCGCAAGAGGAAGTATGGACAGGGGAAGTACAATTCTGGAACTCAGCAGAAGCCCCGTTTTACCCCTAAACCGGGAGCTCATTTTCAGCATACCCATGGAGGAGGTAGTACACACAACCATAATGGCCCCAAGAATGGTAATGGGAATGGAGGAAGCAACGGCCAGAACCGTACCAACCCATCAACCCCAGCCAAGAAAGACCCGAGCCAAATCACTTGCTTTAAGTGCAATAAGACTGGGCATTATGCAAATGAATGTTCTGAAGGCCAGAATGGAAATGGAAGCTCTGGGAAGAAGCCAAACCCTTTCAACAGGGGACATGTGAACCACGTTAGCGTGGAGGAGGTTGAAGCTCAGCCTGATGCAGTAATAGGTAAGTTTTTGGTTAAGTCATTTACTGCACTCGTTCTTTTTGATACTGGTGCATCGCATTCATACATATCAAGGGGATTTGTGGATAAGTATAGCCTGTCCACTAGGATTCTTAAAACGCCTATGCTAGTAAGTTCACCAGGAGCGGAGTATATGGCCAGTCAAGGATGTTTTCAAGTGCCATTAAGTATAGGAAGGCATATTTTCCCGACGGATTTAATTATTCTGGAATCCCAAGGATTGGATGTAATTCTTGGTATGGATTGGCTGTTGATGTATGGAGGAAACATTGATTGCGCCAGTAAGACAATTT
This sequence comes from Aegilops longissima, assembly GCA_021605205.1. Classification (NCBI taxonomy): domain Eukaryota; kingdom Viridiplantae; phylum Streptophyta; class Magnoliopsida; order Poales; family Poaceae; genus Aegilops; species Aegilops longissima. Next base: position 72,832 of record JAHIAM010007204.1, read on the forward strand.
TGCTTACGACACAAGAAGGAAGAAGGATCAAGTATGTATCCCGGCATGTGCCATATAGGATGCAAGTAAATTCCTTATCAGGAGTTGTGCAGGAGGAAGTACCAGTGGTAAAGGATTTTCCTGACGTATTTCCAGAAGAGTTGCCAGGCATGCCACCGGATCGGGATATTGAGTTTTTGATTGAGCTTTTGCCAGGCACAGGGCCAATATCGAAGAGACCATACAGGATGGCCGCAAAGGATTTGGTGGAGATTAAGAAGCAGATTAAGGAATTATTGGATAAAGGTTACATTCGCCCAAGTTCTTCGCCTTGGGGATCACCTGTACTTCTAGTGGAAAAGAAGGATGGATCGTTAAGGATGATTGTTGATTATCGTGGATTGAATGAAGTAACGATCAAGAACAAGTACCCACTACCAATGATCAATGATCTGTTTGATCGGTTGCAAGGAGCTAAAGTGTTTTCCAAGATCGATTTGCGATCAGGATACCATCAGTTGAGGATTCGAGAGCAGGATATACCCAAGACATCATGCACCACAAGATATGGACTGTATGAGTATACCGTTATGTCATTTGGTCTGACTAACGCACCTGCCTATTTTATGAACATGATGAACAAAGTGTTTATGGAGTTTTTGGATAAGTTAAATCGTAGTGTTCATTGATGATATATTGGTTTACTCGAAGAATGAAGAGGAACATAAGGAACATTTGCGATTGGTACTGGAGAAGCTCAGAGAACATCAGTTATATGCCAAGTTCAGCAAATGTGAGTTTTGGTTGAAGGAAGTAGGGTTCCTCGGACACGTTATATCTGGAGAAGGAATAGCGGTTGACCCCACAAAGGTTATCACTGTGACAAATTGGGAGGCACCATCAATAGTTGGAGAGATCCGGAGTTTCCTTGGACTGGCAGGATACTACCGGAGATTTATTGAGAACTTCTCAAAGATTGCAAAGCCTATGACAGATTTTTGAAGAAAGATCTGAAGTTCATATGGATGAAGAGTGTGAGGCTAGTTTCGGGAGTTGAAGAAGCGTTTGGTTACCTCACGGTGTTGATTTTGCTGACCGGACTAAAGATTATGAGGTGTATTGCGGCGCTTCATGTCAAGGACTTGGAGCGGTGCTCATGCAGAGGAGGAAGAGTTGTTTCAGTATGCTTCACGACAAGCTGAAACCTCACGAATTGAATTATGCCATGCGTGATTTGGAGTTAGCAGCCGTAGTGCATGCATTGAAAACATGGAGGCATTTCCTCATTGGAAATCATTGTGAGGTGTATACGGATCACAAGAGTTTGAAGTACATTTTCACGCTTGAAGGAGTTAAACCTCGGACAAAGGAGATGGTTGGAGCTCATCAAGTATTATGATATGAGATTGCATTATCATCCCGAAAGGCTAATGTAGTAGCCGACGCATTGAGCCGTAAGAGCCATGTCAATACACTAATGACGGAGAAATACCAAAGGAGTTAGCGAGGATCTTCGTGAACTATGGTTGGAAATAGTTCGAGAGGCTATGTAGCAGCATTGGAGATTCAGTCAACCTTAATGGATAGAATCGAGAAGCTCGGAAAGACCGACAAAGAGATTGCCTCTATAAAGGAGAAAATGAGCGAAGGAAAAGCTAAGGGATTTCGTGAGGATGAGCATGACACCCTATGGTTTGAAGACCGTATTTATGTGCCCAAAGACCCGGAGATCAGGAAGTTGATTTTGCAAGAGGCACATGATTCACCATATTCGATTCACCCAGGAAATACAAAGATGTATTTGGACCTGAAGAATACTTTCTGGTGGACCGGAATGAAGAAAGATATTGCGGAATATGTAGCAGTTTGTGATGTATGTCAGAGAGTAAAGGAAGAGCATCAGAAGCCAGCAGGATTGTTACAGCCATTGCCTATACCCGAATGGAAGTGGGATAAACTAGGCATGGATTTTATCACGGGATTACCCAGGACTCGTTCGTCTATGACTCAATTTGGGTTGTAGTGGATCGGTTGACGAAGGTAGCTCATTTCATCCCAGTGAAGACCACTTACACCAGTGCTAAGTTGGTGAAGATATACATGACCAGGATTGTATGTTTACATGGAGTTCCGAGGAGTATCGTATCTGATAGAGGAACCCAATTCACCTCAAAGTTCGGAAGCAGTTGCATGAAACTTTGGGTACCGGTGGAGTTTAGCACGACTTTCCATCCATGCACAGATGGATGCACCGAGAGAGTCAACCAGATTTTGGAGGATATCTTTGAGAGCTTGTGCACTAGATTATGGATCTAGTTGGGACGACAATTTGCCATATGCAGAATTCTCTTACAACAACAATTATCAATCCGGTTTGAAAATGGCCCTTCGAAGCCTTATGCGGAAGGAGGTGCAGGACCCCGTTGTTGTGGGATGAAGTTGGAGACCGCCAGATTGTTTGGACCAAATTTGATTAAGGAGTCGAGCGGAAAGTGAAGTTGATTCGCGATAGGCTCAAGGTAGCCCGATCTGGCGAGAAGAGTTATCGGATTCAAAAGCAAGGAGACAGTTTATGAAGTTGGAGACCGAGTTTATCTTCGAGTATCTCCACTACGAGGAATTAAGCGTTTTGGAGTTAAGGGAAAGTTAGCACCACGTTTTGTAGGACCATATCGTGTTTTGGAACGTATGGGAGAAGTGGCCTACAAGTTGGAATTTCCCGAAGGATTGTCAGGAGTTCATGAGGTATTCCACGTTTCCCAGTTAAAGAAGTGCCATGCGGAGATGGCTGAAATACGACTAAGGGATACAGTGCCATTGGAAGCAATTCATTTGAATAACGATTTGACCTATGAGGAGAAACCAGTTAAGATTCTCGAGGTTGCCAGTCGAGTTATTCGCAACAAGGTTATTAAGTTTTGCAAGGTTCAGTGGAGCCACCACACCGAAGATAAAGCCACCTGGGAGCGAGAGGAAGATTTGCTAAAGGACCACCCTCACCTATTTTCTAGCCAACCCGAATCTCGAGGGCGAGATTCATCTTAAGGGGGGGTAGGTTTGTAACATCCCAAATTTTCAATTTGGAATGTTAAACATTAGATCATCAATGCATATCATATTTTTATTTGCTTTGGGTTTTGATCCTAGAAATTCTACGCAACTCAAGGACCCACGGAGAGAGTTGGGAATTTTGTTATTTTCATATTTGAGTTTTCTCAAATTTTAAGAATAGGATCATCTGATTTTAATTATTTTATCATCAATTATTACTATTACAAAAATATGAGAGAGGGAATAAAATGACTTTCCCAAAATAAAGAAATATTGAGGATTTAATAATAAAATCAAATAAGATTTTATTTCGGAGTTTTTCGCCATTTTATTTGAATTTAGGAAAAACATGCGTTTTTCAAAATTTGCATTTAGGCCCAAATAAATGTTCATCTAGTCCGGCTTGATTTTAGAAGCTGGGGAAAATTTATTTCGGGATTTTTGGAGTCCGTTTAGTATTTCTTTTGATTTTCTTATACGCGGAATTATTTAAAAAAACGCGAACCGACTCTGGTCAGATTCGGTAGGGACTCCTTGGCCGGGCCTTTATAAGCGCCGCCTCGGGGCTCGTTTAGCCAACCGCCGCCGCCCGAAACCCTAACCCTAGCCGCCGCCCGGCCATGCGCTTCGCGCCACCGCCGCCGCGCCACCTGCCGGACCCGCCACCCATGGGACCCGCCGAGGTAGCCGGTTTTTTTATTTTAGCCGCGGTTTATGTTTTTTAGTTTCCGTTTTTTTAGATCGGTTTATTTATTTCCGGTTCGGTTAAGTAGCGAGCGTTCGCCCGTTCGTTCGTTTTAACGAACGTGTTCGTCGTTTAGATCTAGTTAACGAACGTTCATTCGTTAACCTGTTCATCGTTTTTCTTTTTCTCGGATTTTTCGCGACTATTTTCTGATCGCGATTTCTGATCCGATTTTCGTTTTAGTATAACTTTTTGCTCGTTTATTGGAATCAGGCGATTCAAGCGCCTGGAGTTTCGTCTCGAAACCCTCTTTCCGAATAACCAACATAAATAAGTTTTTGCTTCTGCAAAATTTGACTTAGATCCAGATTAGTAAAACAAAGCTGTTTTCTTTCGCCGTTTGACTTTCGTTGCTTCGTTTGATTTGATTCTTTTTGCGAACCGGAGTTCTTAAGTTGAACTTTCTGGTTAGATCTTTTATTTGAGATTTACCTGTGCATTAGATGTGTACTTATTGTATGCTTGTTGTTTGTCTGCGATAGAATACCCGGAGTGCGCCGCTTGTTATTTCGAGTCTCTAGGTCTCGCGGATCATCAGCAAGGCAAGTAACACTTTGATCATACTTTTTCCAATACCCAGTTTTTTATTGCATTAGATCAATTCTCAAACATTGCATGATTAGGATCTAATTAAGTTGTGGGATGGGAAGTAGATTGAGGTAGTACCTATTACCTATTTTATTATCAAACCCTTTGGAGTTACTTCTACGTTTGCTTATTTTGCCATGCTATGCAAGTAGACGTGGATTGGGTGAGTGATTTTCCATGACAGATGTGAGATTGTTAATTACTGGTTTATTTAAGGTGGCAACTTTAAATACACATCTGGGTGGATTGAGGCACCTCGTTATTCGAGACTTACTGTTTTTTTTGGACCGCCACCCAGGCCCAAAGGGATCATAAGATTATTCATGCTAGAAACTTCCGTGTGCAGCCACATGCTACTATGGGCTCTAGCATAGTTGATTAAGTCATGCGAACTCTTACGGGTAGACTAGCAGATGTAGGGGAAAGTAGGTGTACGGTCTACCCTTCGTAAGGTGCTAAGCGCTTCGAAGATCGCTGTGTCTCGGTCATCCGTTTCTCAAACATCATGTAGTCACGAGAAATCCAACGGAGGTGATCGAGTCTTGTGGGGAAAAGTCGCATAAACCTCTGCAGAGTGTATAAACTAATCATGATTAGCCGTGTCCCCGGTTATGGACGTTTGAGTATCTAGTACTTGGATATCATGTGAATCTCATCATGTTACTTAAATTAATTTTGTTGGGTTTTAATGATGATTATTTTAATTGGGATTGAGGATCTTGTCAACCATTCTCAATGTTTAACAACCACCATGATAGTTAAATAAATTTATTCCTTTGCGATGAGGGAAAATTTGGCTTTTCGCAAAAAGCTGTAACCATGGAGCTTTCCACCAGCCATATATGCATGTAGTGTAGCTTATACTTTCATTACTCTCTATGTGTTACATTGCCGGCATATTCCATGTCTTGACCCGTTTGGCTGCAACTTTTCACGTTCGAGACTTTTCGAACGACAGTAAGGTGCTTTTAGGTCGTGATTCTATACTCGGTGATGCCGTTGGAGTTGATGGACTCGCTTATCTTCCAAGCCTTCCGCTGTTACCGTTATTAGATTTCCTTAAGCCATATTTATTTTGCTAAGTTCTCTCTTGAGACATTCGATGTAATAAGTGTGTGATTGCTACTCTGTTATAAATCCTTCAAGTACTGTGTGGTGTCAGCATTGCTGATCCAAGGATGACACCTGAGCACAGAGATCAGACTGTTTGAGGTCTGGTCACTACAGGAAAAAAATAAAAATAGACTACAAGGTGAGAACACCCACTTCCTACATCAAGCTAAAAACGAAATCATTAGGACGATTAAGACTCTTCTTATTACACATCGAAGAACACCATGCTTAAGAGAAACAGAAACTACAACATATACACATCGAAGAACATGAGGATACACGAAAGTAATTGAAAGGGTGTTACTTACCAAAGCTCGTTTCTGAGTTCGGTGCAGCTCCTCTTTAACTTGCCACGCTCCTTGAAGATGTCCGAATATCCCTATTTGGTCTTCATTGCTCCTCCGCATGTTACTTTTCGTGGTTTTAAAATCTCAACATGGCAAGAAAAATATACTACTAGTAATACTCAAGCATCTTGTGGGCAACATTAAAGCACTAAATGCGCCATGTTAGAGCATCTCCAGCAGAATCATAGCGCACTGACACTTTAAAAGCATTTACAATCTGAGATCGAGAAGTAGATACTAGAGAGTAGAGGATAGTTCTCGGCATAGATAGATAAAAAGATAATTCAACTACTCCTCGTCGTCAGACTCCTCCTCGGTGATGTCCTCCTCCGACGCCCATTCAGAGGCGTGAAGATACCGATCGTCGTCGGTTCTGAGCGACACTACTCCTAGCCGAATGTTGAATTGAGCATCCGCTTTTCACCTACGCTTGTCCTCGCGATAGGCGGCTCGCTCCGCCCTCCTCTTATCCCTCTCCGCCCTCCAATGCGCGTAGAACTCGCGCTCGTTGATGATGTCCTGCGGGAAGTGTTGGCGCCACAGCGCCATGGCTTCCTCGTCCATCTCGGCGATGCCGAGATGGTGCTCCCGCCTCCGGTTGTCGTGACGATCCTCGTCGGTGCTAAGCCGTGGCAGACGCGCGAGCGTCTGCGCCCGCTCCCGCGTCGGTACGTTGGGGAAGTTCAATGTTCTATGAGGCCACAGGAGGCGCAACACCGCCGCGTCGTACGCGCGGGCGGTCTCGTTGGCGGTGTCGAAATTGCCGAGGCCGAGGCGCATCCCGCGAAACCGGATCTCGGCGGAGAAGCCGCCGGAGGGGCGCGCGCGGACGCCACGGTATCCCCAAGTTTCCCGGCGATGCGGTGGCATGGTGGCGCGGCGGCGGTGAGGCGAAAAAGAGCGAAGAGAGAGCGGTGGCGAGGCACAGAGCGGGGAGAGAGCGGTAGCAAGGCACAGAGCGGTGGGAGGGCGTTGGATTTTATAAAGCGTGCCGGACGTCGCGCGACAAAACTAGCGCACGCCAGGCCGCTTTTTCCCGCGTGCGCGCGATCCTGTCCCGACGTCTCTGCTATCTCTACTCTCTTCTCTACTGTTATATTTATTTAATATTTAATATTTAATATTTATCTCTACTTCCTTTACTGTCTAGTTTTTTTCTCTATACTTTTTTTCTTGCAATATATGTCGTCCGATTTATATCTGACAGATAGGAAGGAAACAAATGGGAATTTTGCAAAAAGATACCCATACCCCTCTCCAGATTTGCAAATAAGGCCTTCCCTCGTTCATCCTTTTCTCCGACAAGATAAACTACTCATACAAATGCATCTTGATGCGTGCAACGCATGGGCATCTTGCTAGTTCTTAAAATCTTTCCATCATTGGCCACACTACTGGTTGCAGATGAAAAACCTACCCAAGCACAGTGCGATACAGGAGCGACGCATAATTACAAGCTGATATTCTGTTGGACAATGGAGGCTATAATCAATTACTTTTACGAGAATAATAGCACCCAAGAAATTTGAAGGGTAGGTATGAACAAAATTGGAACTGCACATGTACTGCTAAGTGATTCAATACACACATTACCAATCGAGAAGGAGAGCGATGGTCGCGGGCGGCCTCTGTGAGTCATGGTAATTAAACAATCGAGTCGATTCATTGTCCACGACGGAGGTACTTCTGCGCTTGGCGTCGGCTTCCGGGAAGCAGATCCGAGACCGTGGAAGACGATGCCGGGGAAGAGGCTCCATGTGCGACGACGACGGTGGACCGGCTCCAGTGTGGCGTACGAGGTCATCGATGAGGCAGATGTGCTGCGGTGGACGAGTGCGCTGATGTAAAGGGGAGGAGCACGAAGGCTGCGGTGCCGTGGAGAAGTCTATTTTGCGGTGGGGATAGAAAATGGAGAGTATTCAGGTGTACTACTCTGGGTGCTGGGGTGGGGTTGGCTGGGTAGGGTGAACCTAAAGTTACGAAAACAGCCCCCTACCAAGCGTCATCCGTAGGCCTGTTCTGAAGGCTACGATGGTAACTTCCCACTGCTCGAATCAGGGTCGCGGGAGATTTTCCCGCCGACCTCAAAATTTTGTGACATTGGACTCCCCGTGTGGCGTGTTGAGTGATTCCGCTAAGCAACTAGCGAGTAGTAGTAGTAAACTCTGCATATTAGGTTTGACCGAAGTCAAACTTCGTAAAGTTTGACCAAGTTTATAGAAAAATATAAACATTTACCATAACAAATATGTATGATGTGAAAGTACATTCAATAATGAATCTAATGGTATTTATTTGTTATTGTATATGTTAATATTTTTGTTATAAACTTTCGAGAGTTTACAAAACTTGACTTTGACCAATGCTAATCGCGGACTTAAATAAAAGCGGAGGAGTACACATTTGTTTTCTTAGTTTGTAGTGAACTAATCATTTGTTGAAATTGTGAAATAAATATATTAGGCTATTGACTTCGAATGTAATGGTTTATACAATTCAATAGTTACAATCATTATCGAATCCCAAGATGTATACAAGGTCTATAGTACTTCACAACATGCTCAAACTCACATAATCCCAGTCAAATGAGAATCTAATTGCATTTCATAGTTATTACTTTGTAGGATGCAACAAAAACAACCATAACTCTACATCAGCCATTATAGAAGCAACATTTTGACATATCCCAATGTGTGAATGAAACGTGCAGAGAGAGCTTTTGAAGATGGAGCAGATAGGGCGGGAAAGATTGTATGTATGTGGACGAGAGAGTAGGAGAAAAACCTAACAAGACAGAGAGAGAGAGAGATAGAGAGAGAAAGAGAGAGGAAGAAGTTAGGTCTGTGAGAAAGATGGATACATGTAATATACATTAGATGCGTGTGCATCTGGATTCTGTATACGTGGAAGGAGAAGAGATAACATGTTTGATGAGAGAGCTGGAAAAAAATGGACGAGAGGGGAAGGATCTCGTGGGTTTAGGGATTGACAATTTTGTGCGGGGGAGAGAGGGATTGGTAATTTTGTGCAAGAGAGAGAGAGAGAGGGTGGGGGGAGGAGTCAGTCAGCCGTCGTCACATCACCCTGCTTCCAAATGACCCCGCATTCTCTAGCGCGGTGTGGTCGCCGTCTTTGATCTGCTCGATGCCCTCTTTGAAGATTGAGGTGTTGTGCATGTTGGGGTGCAAAGAAGCACAAGCGAGAGTGGTCGCCGTGTAACCTTGGATGGGGATGAATTGTGTGCTCGGGGGAGTGTGCATGTGTGTGTTGTGCTGCGTGTGTCTCTGTGTGTGTGTGTGTGTGTCAGATATTGAGAGAAAACAAACCTAAGGAGAGAAATGGGTATTCACGAAGAGATTGTGCGGGCCTTGAGGTGGGCAGGGGCCAGGTGAGGGTGTCAAAATGTGCGCATTGATGCATGTGTTGCATGCGACCGTGCGAGGGACGGACGAATTGAGAGAGATGGTTGTTGTGTTACGGATGCTCCTCTCTCTGTCTCTCTCTCTCCCTCTCTCTCTCTCACACACAGACACACACAAACAAGTAAACTAGAAGACCGTTCTCTCATGTATACACAACGTATGGGCATCTGTCTATGTCCCACTCATGCATGATCATTTGCACATTCACACCTCTCTATGTCTGTATCACACGCACACCGTCTCCACATTGCCCTTCCGCCACAACACACATATGGACACATACACACGTTCTCTCTCAGTCACACAAACAAATTCAGTATTAAAAAAAACTAGGGCGCACCTAAAACGTCCAAATCCAAATAAACACGAACTGGAGCTAAATTCAAATATATGGAAATATTGCAGCATCAAGAACTTTCGCATGAAAAAAAGTTGAGTAATATTCGAGGATTGTTTTCACACACACAAAAGGGTTCGGTGGATGTCCTTCGAGCGCGACACGGTGACGCATCGTTCGATCGACCGCGCGGCCGCGGTTCACGTGCTTGCACAGGATTCCGTATCGTGGCTGTGGTACTAACTAATAAAAGCGCTGCCTAAGTCTAATGTTTACGTGTACTAGTACGCTTTTCTTTTAAGTTTGACCAACCTTATATATAAAACTAAAGTAAGCTCCCACACGCGCACTCATCAATATGCCGCCACCGCCGTTGCGCATGCCGGCGCCCGCCTGCTTCGGCCAACAATTTCTCGCCCATCACCGCCGTGTCGCCGCCATCCCTGTGCCATGAAGTCGAAGGCTCGCCCCTTACATCGTCTGCAGTCCCTCCTCGTGATGCCGCCGCGCTGCCAAGCACGCGAGCAGCTGGTGGAGCCGCGTCTATGCACGCAGCGTACGAAGAGGAGGAGGAGCGCGTGCTCCAGCACGCCGGAGAGGAGGAACTAGCGTGCCATTGTCGTCTCGGCCCGCGCGGAGGAGGCGCGCATGGTGGCTGTCGCGGCGGAAGCCGGTCGCACATGCGTCGAGCCCGCGAACCGGGTGCGGACGCGGAATCTACTTTCGAGACCTTGAATGCCACGTGGATCCTGCAATCTGAAGGAGCAATCTGGGTCAGTCGACTCATGTGAGCCGTTTGATGCAACATGGATGGCTAGAAGGGCTTCTTCCACCTCTTCTGTCGTCTTCTTCCTTCGCTCCGTCGAACTTCTTTCACAAATCGACTGACCCAAATTATACTACTAGTACGAACGTATTAAGTACAGTAGGAACACGAAGGTACGAGCAGTAGTACCAACTACAAGAAGAACAGTAGTAAGACATAGTACTAGTACTAATGTACGTACTAAAGAGTTCAAATAACGAGAAAGAACATAAACATAGTTCAGCTGGGGCCTCAGCACAACACACCCTTGAAAATAAACTAAGCAACTAGTCCGCTTGACGCTGCAGTAGAACCAGCATGAGCGACGGCACTGCCACCTACTCGGAGTCCGAGTCCACGTCCTCGACTTCGTCCTCGTCCCTCTTCCTCTTCCTCTTTGCCGACGCTTCTTTGCTTGAACCAGACACTGAGCTCTGCTTCTTCATCCAACCCTTGTAGATATTTAAACAAAGGTAGGCATCCATTGCTGCGTACATAATGTGATCTTCATCTAATGTCTTCGACTCCCATGCATGATGAAACTCGTGATGAGGTTTGTTCACCTTAGCGTACGAAGGATCAATCATGGCTGCTGCCAGGGTCAGCATTGAAGGTTGAGAGGAGGACACCAGGCTTGCCTTCTGGAGATCGAAGGCTGGCCTACAACAAGACCTATCCGACGCAGGAAATCCCTGTCGTTCTTAAAGCCTACAGTAACGAATTTCACTCTTTTGTCCTTGAGGGAGTTCTTAAAATCTAGGCACTCAATGTCGGCATGGCATATGTGATAGACCAAGCAACATTATGTACGCAAACCTGGATCACGGCAGACTTCTTCCTCTCTTCGTCCTTTAGATCCTTCTCTCGTCCCACGCCTGTGGTGTACTCAACATCTAGACCAGCGACCCACTCATCTGTTGAACATGCGTAGGAAGCGAGCAAGCCATGCTTTCACCGTCTCGGATCCACGTGTGTAGATGACGATGAACTGATCGCCGGTGATGGCTCTAACCTGGTACTCAGCGGCGACCATGGAGATTTGGGAGGCCATGGATTTTGGAGGAGGGTTAGGAGAAGTTGAACTGTTGTACCCGCAAAAAAACGGGAGCGAACTAATGTGAAAGGGCGGGACGATCGGGTGCGAACTGTTGTAAGGTAGAAGACGGGACGAGTAGGCCGTGCGAACAACGTGGGGTTGCTTGGCTTGCCGGTGGATAAGCGGCTGCAAGCCCCAAAGAGTTCTCGAGAACTATCGGGACCCACAAGATGTCATGTCTACTAGACCCATATCGTAGGCCTGACGGTATAGCTTCTGGCTGTTCGCACGCCATGCCGGCGCGGTGATGTAACTTCACTTAATTCCGTCAAATGTCGCGCCTCCCACGACCTTCGCCTCCCTCGCGCGGTCGCACCCTTTGAGACTTCCACCGGCTATAAATGAGCAATTTTTTTGCCTTTTTTAGACCAGCAATTCTTTTTGCCTACTCCGCATGCATGATACTCTCTCTGGTCCTTTTTACTCCCGTCAACCGTTTGCAAAGTGTTTGACCAAATTTATAATTTTTTTGAACACCACCTTATATTAATTAACCAGCCACGCCAGTACACTCATTCGATACAATATTCACCACACAGGGCGGTACATTATTTACAAGAATACCATCTAATCTATTGTCAAAGCTATACTTAGCGATTAAGTGTGCCACCTTATTGGCCGAATGACTAATATTTGACAATTGAAGATTGTTGATCAACTTCGAGATGCTCAACGCTTTCATCTTCAGGTCACGCATAGCAGACCTGTCATAGTCCCCCGATGCAAGAGACGCTACCACAAAAGCGCAATCAGTCTCTAAAATTACAGGATTATGAAGAGAAATACCTATCTAGAGACCGGCAATGCAAGCCCTAAGCTCCGCTTCCTCCACGCTTTGACAGACATCAATGAAATCCCACGACCAAATTTATACTAAAAATATCAATATCTACAATACTGATTATAATGAGTATAAGAACTACGTTTTATAATGAGTGTAAAAATATTGATTTGACATTGTGAATGTTGACACATTTTTCTATAAGTCTGGTGAAAGTAGAGGTACATTGATTTCAGACAAAACTTAAATGCACAATGCAGACTAGTTCCTCCGTCTAGGTGCGTGCCATGTCCTATCTTGTCATCACAACAAGGTTAGCTATTAGAGTACCACTACTTCCCTTCTAGTTTAAAGGGCTCGATTCAAAATTTTCACCTACTCTTAGCAAGATAGTAGAGGCGGTGGAATAGTTTTTGAAGTCTGCAGAAGTACTCAACTAGTGCTGTCGTTCTTCACAAAAAATGTGTTTACCAATGCATGCATGAACACTAGTTACTCTAACCCCCCTCTCTTCTTTAATTCTTTGCCACATCAGCATGTTTGCTATTCCCGTGTGCATGATACCAGCTAAGATACCACCATTATGGCCAGCCTTAATCATCGCATGCAATAATTTAGTGCACCTTGAAATATGAACATGTGTGGGCGTGTATGTTTTAATGACTTGAGACTATACCTAGCCCGGCATGCAAGATGACTTATTATGCACGTTCCCCATACTGCAGGAAGCCCGTTCGTCTCCAAATATTTTCCTCTCCATGTGTGGAAACAATATGCTGTCAAACTCTCCTTCTCCCTCGTGGTCCCACCACTCCACCCGTGTGAAAAATCTGCATGCATGACTCTCCTCCCCACGCTCGTCCAATCTGTTGTGACCAGCAATATTTCCACCCCTTCGCTCCCCCGTAATTTACTCCAACAAATATGCCCACATAGCTGTTACTTAATTGCAGGTGCATTGGGTCACTGACATATGGGCCCAACAGGGGTCTGGCCCACATGTCAGTGACGCAACTGGACCTGCAGTTAAGTCAGTGCAACTCAGTCCATATCTTATGTAGGTGTGCCATTACTCGCTATAAATACTGTGCCTCCCACGACATCGCTATCTCCTCCCCCTCACGTTCACGTTCATCACTATCTCCTCCCCCTCCCTCTCATGTCGACCACCATGGCATCGCCCCTCCCAAGCCCTAGGAGCCCCTCGCTGCACCGCGCGGACGGTCATGCGTCGCCGTTCCGTTCCTCACCGCCACTAGTCGAGGAGGACGCATCACTGTTCCGCTCCTCCGCTCCTCGCCGCTACGCGATGCGTTGCTGTTCGTCGAGGAGCGGAGGAGCGGAACATTGATGCGTCCTCCTCGACTAGTGGCGGTGAGGAACGGAGAGCGATTCTTGATCGTCCTCCTCGACTAGTGGCGGTGAGGAACGGAACGGCGCCACTAGTCGAGGAGGACGCATCAGTGTTCCGCTCCTCCGCTCCTCGCCGCTACGCGATGCGTCGCTGTTCGTCGAGGAGAAACACAACACTAGTCAAGCTTGTGAAACGATTCAATGCAAAACAAATGCAAAAATGCTTGTTTGATTGTTTACTTTTAGCTTCCTTCTCTGTGGTTATTTCTCTGTTGTACTTTGTATGGAGTATCTCACTGGTTGGAAAGGCATGCAAATTCCGAAACCGCTTCCTACACCTCAGATCGAATTTTTGCCTAACAAGTTGTATCGTGCAATTGGAATTCCAACTTGAGTACTACTACTAGTAGGAGTACCAGGGGCCAGTTCTTTTTGGATTCTAGATTAGATTTAACTAATGAAATGTTAGTGCATGTCACATGCACTAACATTTTATCAGTTAAATCTTTGGTCAAAATTTAGCACAAATTACAATGGTGAGGAATAAACCAGGATGGAGGTACTACTAGTAGTAGATTAGAAGCCCAAATAAATGAGTGAGGCGCCTTAATGTTAATCTCCACTGTGACTAGTATTATTGGAAAAGCTAGGGAAGCCGCCAAAAGAACTGGCCCTAGGAGTAGTAGCTAGGGATACTAGGAGTAGTAGCTAGGGATCGAGTGTGCGAGATGAACCAAATGCAGAGAGATGAAATGCAAAAAAGATGGAGGGATGTGATGGTTGCTTGTCCGTTTATTTTACCATGCCACTTATTAGTGGGAGTGGTTGGGTTTTGTGATATGACGGCTTTACTGCCATGCCACGAGCGGGGTGAGACTCCCGTGCAGCGCCGCCCTCTACACTAGTACTACTACATCGGTCGTGGTTTATCCCCCATTGAATTCGACTGAAGATTTAACTGACAAAATGTTGGTGCATGTCAACAAAAACAATATTGTTGGATTCGTATTTGAACATACTTTTCAATTATATAATTTTAGGTGACATGCATCATCATTTATCGTACTATACATAATGTTAGTTCAATTTTTGGTCGTACTAATCTATAGTAAGGTGCCCGTGCGTTGCACGGAAGAGTGAAATGCATTGATCGGGGAGTTATTTATTTTGGCAAAGGATGTGGGGGTCATCTCATGTGTAACAGGTATCGATAGGTTTGTTCAGATATTATTACATCTCTAGAGCTCACAAACATCCGGGTGAAATAGATAAAAAAAGTATCTTTTGCAAACAAAAGCGTTCAACTGTTCAACCTGCATCCAAAATTAGGATCTTTATTATACATGTTGGCTACAGATGACATGGCACTTTCTTATAGTCAACAGTTGGCTATACTATTTAAGTATTAACCATGCCCTTATACACCTAGACGGAGGGATTAAATCAGGATGACTTGGAAGGGGGCAGAGGATATGTAAGAAAATGGTTCATCATAAGTCTTTCACCAGTACTGTAGTAAAAATTCATACATGGAAGATTCTAGACTAAACCGTAAATGGATACACTTTTATTCATGCGCGATACTCCAATAGAGCAAGATCATGCATGGAAGTCTCCACATGCTTAGACAACGGATTACATTAAGCGAAGACTAATGATCAACATTTAACTTGAATATGCAGATGTCCAGGTGAACCTCCTTGGAGTCCCCGTGCACATTGTTGGGGGTCAAATAACACCGTGCGTCTTCCATGTCCACATTGGCGGGAAAGTCCCAGCTCGGCAGAGTCCAAGTATGCTTGGCGTAGCCAGTATCGTCGCCCACGGACCTCCGAGGGGTAGTAATAGTGAGCACGCACCCGTACATCGGCCTCATGTCCGTGTCAGCGTCAGCGGCATCACCCCTGACGCACACTACAGAGATGTGGCGGCGGCCTACGCGGGCCTCACCGGTGGCCACGATCAAGAGGAAGATGCTGCCGTCCTCCTCCAAGACTAGCAGGCGGCGCTGATCCTCCAGCGACTCCGGCACGGTGAACGGGTAGCACGTCTCGTACTTGACGTTCTTCGCCAAGGGCTAGTAGTGATTGCCGCACGCCTGCGTCAGGTGATGCACGATGTCCGCCGGCGAGCCCCAAAACGGCACCGGGCACTCATAGCAGTAGACGAAGGGCTCCTTGGAGGCATCGACCAGGCCATCCATGAAACGGGAGTGGCTGTAGGGGACGTTCTGCTAGTTGAATATATGAGCAAGTTACTACGAGATTTAGTCCGAATAAGCACAAAATAAATCATGATGACTATAACAGAGATTAAACTAATCATGCGGACTAGCATAGTAGATGAACAGATCGAATCTAGGACACAAACTAGAAACATGAATTCTACCACGATTTCGAACAGGAAGGACAGAAACACATACGGTGCAACGGGAGCAGGACCATTGGTGTTGAGGTTGTCGCCCATGTCGTTGAGGAAGAGGTTGCCGAGGTCGGGGAAGAAGTCGTCGTCGGTGAAGTCGTCGCTGCTAGCAGTTGTGAGAGTGCACTCCCCAAATTTCAACAGCGCCCGCCGAATGGAGCCAGGAGGGAGTGGCTGTAAGGGACGTTATGTCATTGAATGGAGCGCAGGAGTAGCCACAAGCGAGAGATGGTGCTCCTCCTAGTCTCTATTCTTATCTCTATCTCTACTACTCTTCTTTGTTTTTATAATATACTAGTTGTAGTTCTCAAATCGAATAGTACTGCGCCGTCCATCGCACGCCCGGCTGAACACGCCTCGCCTCCATCAAACCCTCCGTTAAACCTGCATGCAAACCGAGAAACCTACTCCGGCCCAGGGAGGAAATTTGCGGTTGCCGTTGGAGAATAATAGAGTCATGGCCAATCCATTTGTGTTAATTGCGTGTATGATTCTCCCTCTATAAAACGTTAATTGCATCCTTAATCTTGTATTCTAAGTACTCTATGGGTTCCTTTGTCACAAGATCAGTGTACATGACTTCGGGCTGGCTACTGATTAAATGCAGAAAGTTAAAAGAAACAAATCCATGACTTGCAGGATTGGAGTTAGCACCGATGGCGGTTCGTAGTCGTTCCACGCTCGGGCATTGAAGTTTGTAACTATTTTAGATTAGAACATACTACTCCTCCGGTGCTAGTAGTAGAACAGATTCCTACTCAACTACTACTCTACTCAAGCAAGTTAGGGCATAGTAGCAGGTCTTGTAGGGAGTACCGATCTTGTGATCACTCAAGCAAGTTGTCGACTTTGATATGACCCTCGCTGCTGGTATGTGTCTCGTAAGTCAAGCGGCGTCTTGTAGTCATCATCACTGTCCACTTCCGCAGCACATATTCGCTTCTCCATCTTTGTCCGCTCTTCCATCCCCACTAAGCGCCGCCCCCTTGTCAAAACCCAAGCACTAACAATGGCAGAACCGAGCGGTGTCCGATTTAAAGAGTGGCTGGAATTCGCTCCCACAGAGGTAATCAAGCTCATTGTTTGGCGTGTGGACAATCTCAGTACCATGCCGCTCGCCGCGTGCTCGTCGGGGCTGTACCGTTTACTCAAAGCCATTAGGCCGTAGCTTTTTAAGCCAACTCCTTGCTTGCTGATGCCGCCTGATCTTCAGAAACGGCATGTCACGCAGCATAATGATCGTAGGGTGGCGAGCATCAACCCCCTTGACTGCGATCCGATCCCCGTCAGCTTCAACTACATTAACGGTATGTACTGGGTCGGAATGAACATGTCTTGGATGGTGCTCGTCGACGGTTGCGGCAGCTGGATGCTCGTGGAGGTCTACACCCGGCGATTGATCCCCTTCCTTCGATTAACACTACACTGCTTTGGCACCGCGGCCCAGAATACTCGGAATCTTATAGTAGCCAACATGATAACAAGTTTGATTTGCTCAAGGTTGTAATATGCGAAGTGCCCACAAGATCTGCGAATTATAAAGACTTCAGGCTAATTGTGTTCTTCAACCGCGGTCTCGCCTATCTGACAAGTCACTGCGGTAAGTGGATAAATCTGCACGTCCATCACAGGATCATAGATCCTCCATGGTTCTCTGATGCCATTGAACAAAAGGGCTTCATTACGCTGTCGACTCCTTCTATGGATGGACGTATTGCTGGCCTACTCCAGTCATCGCTACAAACGGCTGTTACAGCAGTATGTTACTTTCCTATGATATCATGATGGCTTGCTTATATTATCGCGTTTGCTAAAAAATATTCATGCTCATAACATGCTC
>JAHIAM010007205.1:0-25973 GCA_021605205.1 Aegilops longissima
TTGTATTCGGAGACTAATCTTCTATTGTATTCGATGAATCTCTGTTGTTGTGTGCTGTTGTTCAAATTCCGTCCAATAATATATTTTGTAACCGTGAAAATATCAGAAAAGAAAAAATCCCTAATATTCATACTAGTGGCGCATTACACAAGACACTAATGGCGACCGTGATAATCACACTAATGGCGATTAGCCATAGTGCGCCATTAGTATGCCAAAGCACATGGGTACATATGGCCCCTCGAGGCATACTAATGGCGACTGAGTTATACTAATGGCGCATGTGGTGCGCCATTAGAATATCAGATACTAATGGCGCATTAGTTGGTGCGCCATTAGAATTTAATTTAATGGCATGATGCTAGTGGCGCACTGCTGGTACGCCATTAGTAGGCAAAACCGGTGCGCCACTAGCATGCCTTTTCCTAGTAGTGTTACTACCTGTGTCGGGATATCGGGATCAGGAGGTTCTTCAGTGAATAAGGAATTGAGATCATACACTTTTTCAACATGCGGTAAATTAAGACCATGTATTTCTTCAATAGGAGGTAAATTTTAACATCTTCAGCTTTAATACCTTTTTCTTTCATAGATTTCTTTGCCTCTTGCATATCTTCGACTGAGAAATAGAACACCTCTTCTTTGGAGTTGGTTTAGAATAGGCTCAAAGAATTGGCTGTGGAGCTGGCTCGAGTTGGCTCGAGGTGCCCAATTATTTTCATTTGTCAACATATTATTCAATAGAATTTCAGCTTCATCCGTGTTCTTTCCCTAAAAGAGAACCAGCACAACTATCCGTAATCTCGAAGCATCGGTTAGTCCATTATAAAAGATATCAAGTATTTCAGGTTTCTTAAGAGGATGATCAGCAAAGCATTATAATCTTGAGAAGCCTCCCCAAGCTTGTGGGAGACTCTTCTTCAATTTGCACAAAATTATATATATCCCTCAAAGCAGCTTGTTTCTTATGAGCGGGAAATATTTAGCGAGAAGTAATAAATCATATCTTGGGGACTACGCACACAACCAGGATCAAGAGAATTAAACCATATCTTAGCATCACCCTTTAAAGAGAACGGAAATATTTTGAGTATATAAAAGTAGCGCGATCTCTCATCATTAGTAAACAGGGCAGCTATATCATTTAGCTTAGTAAGATGTGCCACAACAGTTTCAGATTCATAGCCATAAAAAGGATCAGATTCAACCAAAGTAATTATATCAGGATCAACAGAGAATTCATAATCCTTATCAGGAACACAGATAGGTGAAGTAGCAAAAGCAGGGTCAGGTCTCATCCTATCTCTAAGAGATTCTTTACTCCATTTAACTAGCAGCCTCTTAAGTTCAGATTCATCCCGGCAAGCAAAAATAGCCGCAGAAGATTCCACATCAAAAGATAACCCTCGTGAATAGCAGGCATATTTTCATCATCACTTTCATCATTGTATTCAGTTTCAATAATTTCTTCTCTAGACCTAGAAATTTGTTCATCTAGAAATTCACCAAGGACACAGAGTATCAAGCATAGAAGTAGTTTCATCATAAGTATCATGCATAGCAGAAGTGGCATCATCAATAACATGCTACATATCGTAACTAATAGCGTAAGCAGGTTTAGGTGTCACTAGCTTACTCATAAATGAAGGTGAATCAAGTGCAGAGCTAGATGGCAGTTCCTTACCTCCCCTCGTAGTTGAGGGATAAATTCTTGTCTTAGCGTCTTTCAAGTTCTTCATAGTGTCCAGCAGATATAAATCCCAAGTGACTCAAAGAATAGAGCTATGCTCCCCGGCAACGGCGCCAGAAAAAGGTCTTGATAACCCACAAGTATAGGGGATCGCAACAGTTTTCGAGGGTAAAGTATTCAACCCAAATTTATTGATTCAACACAAGGGGAGCCAAAGAATATTCTCAAGTATTAGCAGCTGAGTTGTCAATTCAACCACACTTGGAAACTTAGTATCTGCAGCAAAGTGTTTAGTAGCAAAGCAATATGATAGTGGTGGTAATGGTAACAAAAGAGCAGTGCAAGCAATAGTAATTTTTTTTTGTATTTTGTAGTTATTGTAACAATAGCAACGGAAAAGTAAATAAGCGAGAACCAGTATATGGAAAAATCAGAGGCACCGGATCGTGATGGATAATTATGCCGGATGTGGTTCGTCATGTAATACCATAACATAGGGTGACATGTAACTAGCTCCAATTCATCAATGTAATGTAGGCATGTATTCAGATATAGTCATACGTGCTTGTGGAAAAGAACTTGCATGACATCTTTTGTCCTACCCTCCCGTGGCAGCGGGTCCTATTGGAAACTAAGGGATATTAAGGCCTCCTTTAATAGAGAACCGAACAAAGCATTAGCACATAGTGAATACATGAACTCCTCAAACTATGGTCATCACCGGAGTGGTCCGATTATTGTCACTGGGTTGCGGATCATAACACATAGTAGGTGACTATAGACTTGCAAGATAGGATCAAGAACTCACATATATTCATGAAAACATAATAGGTTCAGATCTGAAATCATGGCACTTGGGCCCTAGTGACAAGCATTAAGCATAGCAAAGTCATAGCAACATCAATGTCAGAACAAAGTGGATACTAGGGATCAAACCCTAACAAAACTAACTCGATTACATGATAAATCTCATCCAACCCATCACCGTCCAGCAAGCCTACGATGGAATTACTCATGCACGGCGGTGAGCATCATGAAATTGGTGATGGAGGATGGTTGATGATGACGACGGTGACGAATCCCACTCTCCGGAGCCCCGAACGGACTCCAGATCAGCCCTCCCTAGAGAGATTAGGGCTTGGCGACGGCTCCGTATCGTAAAACGCGATGAAACTTTCTCTCTGATTTTTTTCTCCCCGAAAGCCAATATATGGAGTTGGAGTTGGCGCCGGAGGGTCTCTGTGGGGCCCACGAGGTAGGGGCGTGCCAGAGGGGGGGCGCCCACCCTCGTGGACAGGGTGGGCCCTCCTGGTCTTCATCTTTGGTGAGGATTTTTATTATTTTTATAAGACATCCCATGGAGTTTCAGGTCATTCCGAGAACTTTTGTTTACTGCACATAAAACAACACCATGGCAATTCTGCTGAAAACAACGTCAGTCCGGGTTAGTTCCATTCAAATAATACAAGTTAGAGTCCAAAACAAGGGCAAAAGTGTTTGGAAAAGTAGATACGACGGAGACGTATCAACGGGGGCCATGGTCCTGAGGGAATTCTTGATGCTGTGTGTGGCCCCGCTCCAGGCGCGCTCACGCCCCGTGTGGGCGCTTGGGGCGAAGAAGATAAGATTCGCTTGAGCCCGGAGGCCTTGTCTGAAGAAGAGTTGGCTGTGGCTCTATGCCTCCTGGTCGGGGACGACCAGGAGTACCCGCCGAGTGCCTTCGTTCCCTTGTTCCTTCACATGTACGGGGTGCAGGTCGCGGCCGCCATGCCCACCTTTGACGAGCGCGGGCTAGTGCCGCCGGCGCCCCCTGGGGTCCCGATGGCGGTGGCGCCGGTGGTTGTGTCTTCTGGCGATTCCCGCAGGGAGGGGGAAGAGGAGGAGGGCGAGGAGCGCGACTCGGAGGCGACCTCCGAGGGGATGGGGGAGACCTCCCCCTTGCGCAAGGCCGACATCCTCTGCACCCTGCCTGATGACGATGACGAGGCTGATGTCCCTCCGGAGAGAGAGGAGCCGCCCGTGGCTGGGAGCTTCTCGAGGCCCAAGGCCAGCCCCCGGAGGAGGTCACCGGCAGAGGTTCCGACGAGGGGCAGGTCGGCGCTGATCTCCCGAGATGACGCTCCTGCTCCGACACCGCCTGGAGCTGCTTCCGGCCCATCTGTTGCCCCCTCTTCCGCTCTTAGAGCCCATGCGCCTGCGCCTGAGGCTGCGAGGCTCTCAGGCTTCAAGCTTAAGAAGCGGAGGGACTACACCACGGTGGACCAGTAAGTGTTCTTGTCCTGCCTTGTTTTTGCTTCTCCTGCTCATCCTTGACGTTTCTTCATTGCTTGATTAGGCCGCCGCCTGTTGAGGGAGTCCTGGACTAGGGGGTTTCCGGATAGCCAGAGTATCGTCACGGCCGGACTCCAAGACTATGAAGATACAAGATTGAAGACTTCGTCCCGTGTTCGGATGGGACTTTCCTTGGCGTGGAAGGCAAGCTTGGCGATACAGATATGTAGATCTCCTACCATTGTTACCGACTCTGTGTAATCCTAACCTATCCGGTGTCTATGTAAACCGGAGGGTTTTAGCCCGTAGGACGAACAACAATCATACCATAGGCTAGCTTCTAGGGTTTAGACTCCTTGATCTCGTGGTAGATCTACTCTTGTACTACCCATATCATCAATATTAATCAAGCAGGAGTAGGGTATTACCTCCATCGAGAGGGCCCGAACCTGGGTAAAAACATCGTGCCCCTTGTCTCCTGTTACCATCCGCCTAGACGCACAGTTCGGGACCCCCTACTCGAGATCCGCCGGTTTTGACATCGACATTGTTACTTCCATTGAGAGTTCCTCCTGTCGCCACCGATAGGCCCGATGGCTCCTTCGGTCATCAACAACGACGCGGTCCAGGTAAGACTTTTCTCCCGGACAGATCTTCAGATTCGGGCGGCTTTGCATCGCGTACAATTCGCTTGGCCATCTGGAGCAGATCGAAGCTACGCCCTGGCCATCGTGTCAAATTTGAAGTTTGAACTATACGGCCGATGTCCGCGGAGACTTGATCTTCGACGGATTTGAGCCGCAGCCAAGCGCGCAAGATTGCCTCGATGGGCATGATCTAGCTCTGCAGCCGAACAAAGGCCTCGAGGCGGACTCAGATCCGCCCGATCCTTAATCCGGAGCCGGATTCCCGATCGAGGACGAGTGGTTGGACACCGCCGGGGCTACGATCTCACGGTGATTGAGCCGAACTCCATCCTGTCCTTCGCGAAGACCTCGACCTGTGGTGCCGGACTCCTCTCCGACTCAAAACCCTCGCGCCCCGCTAATCGAATCCGATTGGGCACCGATCATGGAGTTCACTGCCGCGGACATCTTTCAGCACTCGCCCTTTGGCGACATCCTGAATTCACTAAAGTCTCTCTCTTTATCCGGAGAGCCCTGGCCGGACTACGGATAGGAAGGTTGGGATACGGACGATGAAGAAATTCAACGCCCACCCACCACCCACTTTATAGCCACTGTCGATGATTTAACCGACATGCTCAACTTCGACTACGAAGACATCGACGGTATGGACGACGATGCCGGAGACGACCAAGACCCAGCCCCTACAGGGCACTGGAAGGCCACCTCGTCATATGACATATACATGGTGGACATCCCAAAAGATGGGAACGGCGATGGAACAACGGAGGATGACCCCTCCAAGAAGCAAAAGCGCCGGCGACGTGGCGCCGCCTAAATCCCGCCAAAATAAAATGGTGATTCTAGCACGGAGATAATAACACCCGGACAAAGGTGCGAAGACAACCCTCCAAAGCAGGACTCAAAGGCAGGAGGAGGAGAAGCAAGTCCGCATGACAAGGTGGCGTAAAGAGAGGTCGAGGACGATAATTATGCGCCTCCCTCCAAGATGAGGCAAGCCTCGACGACATTTAATTTGTCGTGCTCGAGGATCCCGCCAACAGGAGCGTTTCAAACGCAGGCTTATAGCCACGGCAAGCAGCCTCAAGAAAAAGCAGCAACAGCTTAGAGCTGACCAAGACCTGCTAGTCGACGGATGGATCAAGTCCTTGCAGCCAAGAGTATGACTCAACGCCCCCAAAAGCTACCCCAAACGCAGGCCGCTGCCTCGATCAGAGGAGGAAGCACCCAAGTCACCAACAAGACGACATGGCAGATCGCCACCCTGTGGCAGCGACAGAAGCCTCTCGCCCTCCGCTAGAGCCACACCCCAACGCCGCCAAAAAGTACCAAGGCACGGAAAACGCACGGACTTGCGTAGATATATTGAGGATAAGGAAAACATACAAGATCGATCTCACGGATCGCGTGGGCGCCTAACGACGCGGATGATTACCGTCGCGCGGATACAGAAAACCGCCGGGCCGAACACATGAGACAAAGCTCATATGAGCTACGCCGTGATATAGCCCAATACAGAGGCGCCAAGACACCCACTATGCTTCACAGATGAAGTAATGGATCATCAAACCCGAGGGCTTCAAACCCGTAAACATCGAATCATACAATGGTACCACAGATCCTGCGGTCTGGATCGAGGACTATCTCCTCCATATCCACATGGCCCGCGGTGATGATCTACATGCCATCAAATACCTCCCACTCAAGCTTAAAGGACCAGCTCGGCATTGGCTCAACAGCTTGCCAGCAGACTCAATTGGTTGTTGGGTGGACCTGGAAGCCGCATTCCTTGATAACTTCCAGGGCACATATGTGCGACCACCAGACGCCGACGACCTTAGCCATATAATTCAGCAGCCGTAAGAATCGCCGCATAATTCGACACGGTTCCTAACAAAGAAAAATCAAATCGTTGATCGTCCGGATGCAGAGGCCCTTGCAGCCTTCAAACATAACATCTCGCGACGAATGGCTTGCCCGGCACCTAGGACAGGAAAAGCCAAATCCATCGCGTCCTCACAACACTCATGACCCGCAAAGGGAGAGGACAACTGCTAGCTCAAGCAACAACTTGGCCAAACACCCCGATAGTTCGGATACCAAGGACAGCAACGGCAGGTCACGTCGCAACAAGAACAAGCGCCGATTAACGGCGATAATGCTGAAGATACAGCCGTCAATGCCGGATTCAGAGGCTCTAAACCCAGCCAGCGGAAGAAGCCATTCAAAATAAATACGTAGGGCCCGTCCAACTTGGACCGAATACTCGATCGCCAGCGATACATGGCACCCCGAAAACCAGCCAATCACACCAACAGGGATTGTTGGGTGTTCAAGCAAGCGGCAAGTTAAGTGCCGAACTCAATGACAAGGGGCTGCATAGTGATGACGAGGAAGTGCCCCGGCCGCCGAACAATAGGGGACAGAAGGGCTTTCCCACACAAGTGCGGACGGTGAACATGATATACGCAACCCATATACCCAAAGGGAGCGGAAGCGTGCGCTAAGGGACGTATACGCGATGGAGCCAGTCGCCCCGAAGTTCAACCCATGGTCTTCCTGCCCGATCACATTCGATCGAAGGGACCACCCCACTAGCATCCGTCACGGCGGTTTCACCGCATTGGTTCTTGACCCAATTATCGACGGATTTCACCTCACCAGAGTCCTGATGGACGGCGGTAGCATCCTGAACCTGCTTTATCAGGATACATTGCGCAAAATGGGCATAGACCCCTCAAGGATTAAACCTACAAAGATGACCTTTAAAGGCGTCATACCGGGTGGAGAGGCCAATTGTACAGGCTCAGTTACACTTGAAGTGGTCTTCGGATCCCCGGATAACTTCCAAAGCGAAGAGTTAATCTTCGACATAGTCCCGTTCCGCATCGGCTATCACGCACTGCTTGGACGAACCGCATTTGCAAAGTCCAATGCGGTGCCGCACTATGCATACCTCAAGCTCAAGATGCCAGGCCCTCGAGGAGTAATCACGGTCAATGGAAACACCGAACGTTCTCTCCGAACGGAGGAGCACACGGCGGCCTTCGCGGTGGAGGTGCAAAGCAGCCTCTCACGACAATTCTCGAGTCCGGCCACTAAGCGTCCGGACACGGCCAAGCGCACCCGGAGTAACCTACAACAAGACCGCCTGGCACGATTCAAGCACACGCAGCAATCCGGCCCCAACCCCAGCTGTCGGTGTCAAAACCGGCGGATCTCGGGTAGGGGGTCCCGAACTGTGCGTCTAGGCGGATGGTAACAGGAGACAAGGGACATGATGTTTTTACCCAGGTTTGGGCCCTCTCGATGGAGGTAATACCCTACTCCTACTTGATTAATATTGATGATATGGGTAGTACAAGAGTAGATCTACCACAAGATCAAGGAGGCTAAACCCTATAAGCTAGCCTATGGTATGATTGTTGTTCGTCCTACGGACTAAAACCCTCCAGTTTATATAGACACGGATAGGTTAGGGTTACAGAGTCGGTTACAATGGTAGGAGATCTACATATCCGATCACCAAGCTTGCCTTCCACGCCAAGGAAAGTCCCATCCGGACACGGACAAAGTCTTCAATCTTGTATCTTCATAGTCTTGGAGTCCGCCGTGATGATAGTTCGCTATCCGACACCCCTAGTCCAGACTCCTCAAGAGCTCCCTGAACCAGGCTTCAATGACGACGAGTCCGGGCGTTGATTGTCTTCGCATTATGAGGCGGGTTCCTCCTCCGAATACTTCATAGAAGGTCTTGAACACAAGGATAGTGTCCGCTCGCAAAACAAGTTCCACATACCACCGAGAGAGAATAACTTTTGCACAGATCTGTCGACGTATTCGCGGCATGACATCACACCACGGCCAGGCCTTTATATGAATCGTTTTTTACTGTTCCACCTTAGCGCATTTAGCGAGGCGGTTTCCCTGGCACGTCTTATCAAAGCATAGATCGTGCCCCTTATTCCGGGATTACCATCAATACGGACGTGGGTAACCCATCCGCGCCATTGATTATGGCGCTTGGGAGATAAGCGAGTTTTACCAGGCTGGCGGGGGACGCATAGCTTCGTCCGTCCATATAAGGGGATAAGGATCCACCTTTTTCACCTACGCCTTCTTCCTCCTTTGCTCATCCATTTCCACGCATTCGAGCTCCAGCGCCCAAGTTCGCACACCCCACCTCAACCTTCTCCAACTATGTACGGAGCGGGAGGCAGGTGGATGGCCTCCTCCGTCACGGAGGGGCACATCACAAGACTGCGGGAGGCCGGATACTTGTCCGGCGACATCGCGCACAGGCTGCCCGACACGGGGCAGCTCATTCCAACCCCCAGGCCCCATGAGAGGGTGGTGTTTCTCCCCCACTTCCTCCACGGACTAGGTTTTCCACTTAACCCATTTGTCCGGGGGCTCATGTTCTACTACGGCCTGGACTTCCACGACCTGGCCCCGAATTTCATCCTCAACATCTCGGTGTTTATCGTCGTGTGCGAGGCCTTCCTCTGCATCCAGCCCCACTTCGGCCTATGGCTGAAGACCTTCAATGTCAGGCCGAAGGTTGTGGGCGGCCGTCAAGCGGAGTGCGGAGGCGCCATGGTCGGCAAGACGGCCAAAGTCCTATGGCTCGAGGGCGCCTTTGTGGAGACAATAAAGGGGTGGCAATCAGGGTGGTTCTACATCACCGAGCCACGCGACCCCAAATAGGTGGCGGCCCCCGAATCAGATCTGGCTTCCCCACACGGCTCTCGTCATGGAAAGAGACGGGCCTAATGTGGGGGAATTCGGACGAGCTATCCGGACTCCAAACATGCGTCTGAAACCTGGTGGACAAGAATCTCAGGCTTGTCGACGTAATCCAGGTGATGCTCATCCGCCGGATTCTCCCATGCCAACAACGGACCTTTAATTTGTGGAGTTCGATCCGCACAAAGACCGAACCTTGAGCCGGCTCTTCGACACTTCGTATGAAGATGCCTGGAAGGTGCTGTTCAAGGAGCGCTGAAGCCCCGTGATCCGCTAACAAAGATCGCGGATACAGCTCGCGCGCCGTCGGCGAGGTAAGTTATTTTACCCTTTACGGGACTCTTTTTCATAGATTGACTCTATGTGGGATCTAAAACTCCCTAATCTTTGACAGATGGTGAAGATGTCCGGACAGATTAACCGTCCGGCTCCTTTGCCGGAAGACCCAAATGGACGCTTTGATTGACGGGTTGCTCGCCCAAAGACCCCATGTGGTGCCCGAGAAGAAGGCCAAGAAGGAGGCCAAGGAACTCAAGGAGCTCCCGACGCCAGTCTTTGTCGATTCTCAAGCAGAATCTTCTCCTCAAGATGAGGAGGAGGAAGAAGCTCCTCCCCAGCGAGGGAGGAGAGGAAAAGGAAGGCCGCCTAACCGGGAGGCCGGAGGGTCTAAGAAGGAAGAACCTTCCTCCGGACTTCTCGACCAACGTCGACAACGACGAGGAGGATTGGCCGATGAGGGCCAAGCCCCTGGCGAGATCGTAAGTGTCCGGATACCCATGGCTTTTTTATCATTGCATAGTGTTCTCTAATGCCGAACAATCATGCAGCCTGCCCAAGGGCGAGTTCGCCGCTTTCGTCGAGCGGGTCCATGAGTTCGTCGGAAATGGAGAGTACTTCACTTCCGGCCGCCTCCTCACCTCACGCTGCGGACGACGCCGCGGTGGGGCCCCAAGGGGGGCTTGGTCAAGAGGAGGTGGCGCAGGATGCGCCGCAAGTGTAACGCCCTCGATGCGGCTATATCTCCCACGTGTCGAAGCACGACTTAGAGGCATAACCGCATTGAAAGCAATGTCGCAAGTGAGGTAATCTTCACACAACCCATGTAATTCATAAGGGAAAGAGATACATAGTTGGCTTACAATCGCCACTTCACACAATACATGAGTAAAACATTACATCATACAGATACAATCAAGGTCCGACTACGGAACCAAAATAAAAGAAGACTACCCCAAATGCTACACCGATCCCCGATCGTCCCAACTGGGCTCCACTCTCGATCAAGCTCAAACGAAACAACACAAAGCACAAGATCTTCATCGAGCTCCTCCTTGAGCTCGGATGCATCACCCGCACGGTTTCATCGGCACCGCAAACTGGTTTTGAAGTATCCGTGAGTCACGGGACTCAGCAATCTCACACCATGAGATCAAGACTATTTAAGCTTAAAGGTAGGACAGGGTAGTGAGGTGGAGCTGCAGCAAGCAACTAGCATATCTGGTGGCTACAAACGCAAAAGAGAGCGAGAAGAGAAAGCAAGGCACGGTCGAACAACTATGATCAAGAAGTGATCCTGAAACTACTTACGCCAAACATAACTCCAACACCGTGTTCACTTCCGGACTCCGAGAGGAGACCATCACGTTACACACGCCGTTGGTGTATTTTAATTAAGATCAACTTCGGGTTTTCTACAACCGACATTAACAAATTCCCATCTGCCACATAACCGCTGGCACGGCTTCCGAAAGATAATACCCGCAGGGTGTCCCAACTTAGCCCATGATAAGCTCTCGCGATCAACGAAGGATATTCCTTCTCCCGGAAGACCCGATCGACTCGAATCTCGCTACAAGACATCTCGACAAGAATAAAACAAGTCCAGCAAAGCCGCCCGGATGTGCCGACAAATCCTGATAGGAGCTGCACATATCTCGGTCTCGTGGCACACCGGATTGTCCAAACTTCCGTAGGCGAACCCAGAGTTGCCCCTGGTACACCGGCGGTCGATAGTTTGGACCAGCACTCACGACGAGCACCGCCCGGGGTAAGAATAAGATGACCCTTGGGCTCGGAAACCCAAGGGAAAAAGGGCTAGGTGAGGCAAATGGTAAAACCAATGTTGGGCCTTGCTGGAAAAGTCTTATTCAAAGCGAACTGTCAAGGGGTCCCATAAATCACCCGACCGCGTTAGGGACGCAAAATCCGGGAACATAATACCGATATGACGGAAACTAGGCGGCAAGAGTGGAACAAAACACAGGCATAAGGCCGAGCCTTCCACCCTTTACCAAGTATATAGATGCATTAATAATATAAGATATATTGTGATATCCCAACAAGTAAACATGTTCCAACAAGGAACAACATTTCCATGTTCCACCAAGGAACAAACTTCATCTTCACCTGCAACTAACAACGCTATAAGAGGGGCTGAGCAAAGCGGTAACATAGCCAAACAACGGTTTGCTAGGAAAGGATGGTTAGGGGCTTGACATGGCAATATGGGAGGCATGATATAGCAAGTGGTAGGCATCGTAGCATAGGCATAGCAAAAGAGCGAGCATCTAGCAAGCAAAGATAGAAGTGATTTCAAGGGTATGGTCATCTTGCCTGAAATCCCGCAAGGAAGAAGAACGAGTCCATGAAGAAGACAAACGGACGTAGTCGAACGAATCCTCACAACTCCGGAACGAAACCGAAGCTAACGAGAGAAACAAACCGGAAAGAAGCAAACAACATGGTAAACCAACAACACATACAAG
The DNA here is from genome assembly GCA_021605205.1 of Aegilops longissima. NCBI lineage: Eukaryota > Viridiplantae > Streptophyta > Magnoliopsida > Poales > Poaceae > Aegilops > Aegilops longissima. Next base: position 12,120 of record JAHIAM010007205.1, read on the forward strand.
GCATGATGCACAACCAAGTATGATGCATGTCCGGTTTAAATAGCATGGCATGGCAATATGCACAAACAAAACTACAAGTTAAGTGGAGCTCAATATGCAACGAATTGCATATTGACGAAACTCCACATTCAAATATTTAGTTCTCTCTCGGTTAAGTTACCAAACAATATTAAATGTTGTTAAACATGGCAAGAGGTGAAGCACAACAAAACTACCTAACTAGGCAAGTTTAAATGAGGCCGGAAACAACGAACAACAAGTCCGGAAAATCCTCATGCATATTTATGGATTAGGTACTGTTCTGCCCTAAACACAATTTTAATGTTGTTAAACATGCAAATAAAGTATACCAAGTTAAACTAGGCATTTTTCCACCCCATTTACATATATAATTTATTTAAATCCGAGCTACGGTTATTTAGTTATGAAATAAATCATTTTAACATGGCATTTAGGCAAAATTAATGCAAACAACAATTTTAAACATTTAAATGTTGTTATCATGATGCGGATGACATGTGCAAGTTTTATGCAATTTTATGAAAATGTTGACAAGAGCATTATGAAGCATTGTGTCACCGTGGTGGAAGAAAGGGGTGCCACGGCAACGAATCCGAAAATGGTGCCACGGCAACATATCGGTTCCGACAGCTCATTGAGATGTCGGTGCAAAAGAAAGCGTGACGGAAGCGAGTTGAGCAAGATGTTGGGGTGTTCCCGGTTATCGGGTTTCCACGAGACGATGGCATGGCAACGAGGAGGAACAAGCGAGCGACAATTTCGGTCACGGTGCAAACGGGCATCTCATCCAACATGCATTCGTCCACGGGCGGTCGTCACGGGTTATACCTTCAGAGCGCTCAAAACGGGACGGTTCACGCTCGCTGAAGAGGTACTTGACGATCCGAGGGCTCGGCGCCGAGGTACTTGGCTAAAAACCACGAAGAGGGTACTTGTCACATCATCGGGTGTAGTCGCACACGCTCAAGCAGAACTTTGCACATCCATGTACTTGACGCCCGGTCCTGTAATCGCTCGAAGGCCGTGGAAAAACTTGACGCTCACGGTTCTCGGTCTTGGCCACGGACAAAGGCAGCAAGTGGTCGTGGTGGCTCGGGCAGAAATCGCCGATCGAGCTCCTCTCGATCCGCAGCATGGATCGCCGTGGGACGGAGGCGGAGGCGGCCATGGCGTGGAAGGAGGCCGGCGCTGCGGGCGCGCGAACACGAGAAGAGGAGGCGGGCGCGGCGAGCTGCGGCGGCCGGCGAGGGGAGGTGGAGCCGCAAACGGGACGAGGCGGCAGGAGGGAGAGATGGCGCGGATCCGGCCAGAAAGAGGCGCCGGCGGCAGGAGGTCGACGGGGCTCCTCTGGTCGTATGACGAGGGCGACGGGGAGGCAGAGGGCGCCGGAGCAGGGCAACCGCGGGAGTCCGAGGCCGGTGGAGGTGCGGAGGCGGCGGAGACGCGGGGAAGCAAGGTGGTGGTGGAAAGGGAGAGGGGAGAAGACGCTCGGGGAGCGATGGGGATCGGGCAGGAGGCGGCGGCCAGAGGGAGAGAGCGAGGGAGATGGGATCGGGTCGAGAGGAGGGAGGCGACGCGAGGGAAGCAGGAGGGGATCGAGGGGATCGGGCTAGAGGCCTAGGGTTTAGGTCTTGGGCGCGATCGGGCCATGGGCCTTGGGAGGCCAAGGGCTAGAGGCCGCCCAAAGGAGAAGAAGTGGCCAAGGCCTGGCTGGGCTGGCTCTCTCTCTCACTAAACTCTTAAGCGTAAAAGAAATATAGAGAAGGAAAAAGAAGGGGGTTTAGGGAAAGAATTTGGACACACGGATAATTTTCCCGAGCTCACAAAAATATGAGGAATTTAACAAAATGGCCCGAGGATTTTGGTGGAGCTCGGAAAATGATGAAATAATATTGGCAAGGTTTTGAGGTCAACTCGAGCAGAAAAGGCATGGGATTTATTTTGCAAGTGAGTTATGGTGATTCCAAAACAATGGAATATTTATTATAGCTCCCTAATAATATTGGGAGGGTATGTTATAAAGAGAAGTCACAAGTGAATTCCCTCGATTTTCATGGATCGAAAAATCCATACAATTTATTTAGTTGAGTTTAAAAAAATTAAATGGCATGATGAGATGATGCAATGCAAGAGATGACATGATGAATGCACAAACAAAACAAATCACACGACAAAACTCGGAAACCCTGGAAGGCAACTGAAGCTCCGGTCTTGGGGCGTCACAACACTCCACCACTACGAGAGGATCTCGTCCCGAGATCTAGGATGGCACCGGAGAAAAAGAAAGAGGAGAATAAGAGGTAAAACTAAGTTGCTTCTTCGACAAACGAGTGAAACCAAAGAACCTTGAGAGGTTGAACAAAATGAAAGAAAGAAAACAACGAAGATGAAGGAGGTTGAAAACACTCTGTTAGAAAAGAGGAACAAGGGATACGACGAGAACCAAGAGGTTTAATGATAAGATAGATACTGAAACCACTCCGGTTAAAACTAGATAGACAAGGAATAAGATTGATAAAATTTGGGCAGCACTCCGACTGAAAATGGAAGGAATTGAACATGATCTTGACAAGATGAGAGGATACTTGATGAAAGAAAAGAGGATACTTGATGAAATCAACAAACACCGCCTCTGGAACTATTGAAAAATGGCACAAGGGGTAAGAAAAGATTTTAGACAACACTCCCGGTTAAATGGATAAGCAAGAAAAGAATATAATCTTTACAAAACGAGGTGATGGGTGAAGAGAGCAACATCACAATGCCTCCGGAAACAATGCATGATAGATAGAAAGTTGGAATGAATAGAACGAAGAATGAAACCAACATCTCCCACCATAAATGAATTTGAAAGAGCATCCTTACGAAGTAGGATTGAACAGAGTTGTTTGAAAAACAACAACGGTAAGGATAAGCTTGTAGTGGGCTTATGAAAACATCTCAAAATTATGAGGTGAGCTTCTGCCACCAACGGAAACAATTGCTTGCTTGAGATCAACGAAGAGATGAAAACTGCTTTCGCCGAGAGGATAGTTAAAAACTTGGATCATTGATAAGCACCACAATATCAACATTCCTTAGGGAAGGCTTTAGGTGAAATCTAAACCAAGATAACACCAACGAATAAATTGTTGGGTTGAAAAGATCTCGTGAACGAAGAGAAATGATGGATTTAAATATCTCATTCCTGACAACTTGTGAATCAAGAAACACGAAGGAAATTATCAGAATGACATAACACCATCTCAAAAGGTAAGGTAGAAAGAATTGCACTTCGGAATGCAAGATGAAGAATGCTTGAACTCCTCAAAACAAAACATGTGTTGAACACCATGCTTATTTTAGAGTATAGCTTGACGGATCTTAACTCCGAGAAAATCTTGATGAACAATTGAAGAATGAAAAGAATCCTTGAGGAAGCACCATGTAGAACCTCCATGATGAACTCCGTAAACAAAAGGGTGATAGAAAGAAAGAGAAGTTGAAAACACAAGGTGAAGCCTTGCAGTGCTAAGATGAAGCTTTGAAATGATATAACCGAGAAAACTTTGAACTCCGGAAAGAAAGATGAACAAATGAAATCAAGAATTTTGATGAACCTCCGGAATAAGGAATTGAATTTACTCGATGAAACAAGAATAAGAATTACATTATGCTGATCCTTCACCAATTAAATTGATGACAAGCAATGGATTTGGCATACTACTTATTCTCATTGAAAGGATTGAAGAGAGATATTGCTCAACTTGGGAAGGTCTTCAACGATCCGCCGGTAGGATTTGGGAAGAACGAATGAATCTATATAATAACGAAGGAAGAGAACTCTTGAACAAACCACCGTAAGAATTGAAAATGAAAGTAGCAAAGGTACAATTCACCAGGAAGAATTGGAAAACGAATGAAGATGCTTGAGGGGAATTTAGATACATTAGAACGAAGAGATCATGAACTGATTAGAGGATATTTCGACGATGCACCGGTGAGATTTGGAAAACAAGAGTTGAACGCTTGAATGAATAATTCTGAAATGATGGGCTCCGAAGAATCAAACTGAAAGGACTCCTGAATTGCTCCAGATGGGTGAAAAGAATTCTCACAATGAAAAAAATTATGAGAATGGCACGAAGCTAGAACCATGAATCTTGAAGAGAGTGGAGCAAGATTTAAGAGAAACTCTTCTTCGGTCTTCAAAATTCGAGAATGACGAGGAGAAACACCACCATGAATTATTGAAGCACTCCGGAATGAAAATTAGAAAGGTTGAACCAACGATGAAAAGAATTTGAAAGATCTTGGAGAAAGCCATATGGTGATGAAATCCATACTTACATCACACTTTGAAAAAAATTGAGAATCGCCGGATAACTTAGAAGAGTCGTAAGATCCTCGAAAAGACCTGTGGGTTAGGGCCCACTCAAAAGAACCACCGTTGAACAATTGTTTGAAATAGATATTGCACCAAGAGAATTAAATGGCTTGAATGAGATAACAATCTCAGATAGCTTGTACGGATTGGGAATGGAAAAGCTTAATCTTCCGAGATAACTTCAACACTCGGAACAATTGAATAACAAGAAGTGAAAGATTATGAGGTGCATCGGAATGGGAAAGTATTGTGAAAAGAGGAAAAGGGATAAGATCAACACCGAAAACTTGACTTAAATCCACTGGAGAATAAAATTAGAATGGAACAATGATAAGGTTGAAGCTTCCTTAGCGTCTTCATGAGAAATCACCGGATAAAACATTTAAAGGAAAAGAATGAAGAAACTTCACTCAACAAAATGGATACTTGATTAAGAAATCTGAGTCCTTGAAGAAAAAGGGTGGGAGGGCGGGAAAACAAAGGCAACTTAGGTCGGATGAAACGAACACCGTTGAGAAAAAAGCTTAGAATTGATCTTGCGAATGTTGGAATGAACGGATCCACTTGAAGAGAAGCACGCCGGTTGAGAAAAGAATTAACATGACGACCTCGATGATCAAGAAGGATTAGTATTCACATAGCAATATGAGAACACCATTTAGGAAAAGTATGGAATCAACACTTGGCATTGAAGCAACTTGAATACCACAAAACGGAACAAAAACAAAGGATTTGGCTTGCAGAATAAGCCGAAACAAATACATATGATAGATCCCATATCGTATCATGTGTGTTGGAAAGATATCCTACGAGATACTTGAATTCCCACCTATAAACTCCCCAAACTTTCTGGTTATGCAATCTGGTGTTGGGGATACAGGGACACAAAATATATCACCCAAACTAACAATACCTAGATCCATTGTATCCATCCTTCAACACATAACCAAGAAAACTCCGAAATCGCTTACCTCGACCTTCAAAAGCATCCGTTATGCGAAGTCATGGCAATACTCCCGCACTCACCTCAAGATCGGGTTATCGGGTTATCTCACCAACAACTGCACAAAAGAGATTTCGATGTCGGCAAAACTCGTATTCCGAATCTGCAACGATAAAATTGTGACGACAACACCTCGGAGCTCAACTCCCGGGACACCGCCACAACCCCTAAATGTCGAGGCACCAAGAACAATGTTCTCATCACAAAACCATCGGAACGATTCCAAGATACCCACGTGATCCTAAAAAATTTTAGTGAAATTTGAGGAGAGGAAAGTCAAAACTCTACGCCGGGATACCTCACCAGAGCGACGAAGGGACTGGGAGTAAAAAGAATCCTACTCTCCGATATATATAATCCTAAGACTCAAAACATTTTCCGTTCTAGACTCAACAACGCCAAAGAAACAATCAAGTAGGGGCTCCTAAGTCGGAAGGCTCGATTACCAACTTGTAGCGCCTCGATGCGGCTATATCTCCCACGTGTCGAAGCACGACTTAGAGGCATAACCGCATTGAAAGCAATGTCGCAAGTGAGGTAATCTTCACACAACCCATGTAATTCATAAGGGAAAGAGATACATAGTTGGCTTACAATCGCCACTTCACACAATACATGAGTAAAACATTACATCATACAGATACAATCAAGGTCCGACTACGGAACCAAAATAAAAGAAGACTACACCAAATACTACACCGATCCCCGATCGCCCCAACTGGGCTCCACTACTGATCAACTGAAACGAAACAACACAAAGCACAAGATCTTCATCGAGCTCCTCCTTGAGCTCGGATGCATCACCTGCACGGTTTCATCGGCACCTGCAAACTGGTTTTGGAAGTATCTGTGAGTCACGGGGACTCAGCAATCTCACACCCGCGAGATCAAGACTATTTAAGCTTAAAGGTAGGACAGGGTAGTGAGGTGGAGCTGCAGCAAGCGACTAGCATATCTGGTGGCTACAAACGCAAAAGAGAGCGAGAAGAGAAATCAAGGCACGGTCGAACAACTATGATCAAGAAGTGATCCTGAAACTACTTACGTCAAACATAACTCCAACACAGTGTTCACTTCCGGACCACGAGAAGAGACCATCACGGTTACACACGCGTTGGTGTATTTTAATTAAGATCAACTTCGGGTTTTCTACAACCGACATTAACAAATTCCCATCTGCCACATAACCGCTGGCACGGCTTTCAAAGATAATACCTGCAGGGTGTCCCAACTTAGCCCATGATAAGCTCTCGATCAACGAAGGATATTCCTTCTCCCCGGAAGACCCGATCAGACTCGAATCTCGCTACAAGACATCTCGACAAGAATAAAACAAGTCCAGCAAAGCCGCCCGGATGTGCCGACAAATCCTGATAGGAGCTGCACATATCTCGGTCTCGTGGCACACCGGATTGTCCAAACTTCCGTAGGCGAACCAGAGTTGCCCCTGGTAGCCACCGGCGGTCGATAGTTTGGACCAGCACTCACGACGAGCACCGCCCGGGGTAAGAATAAGATGACCTTGGGCTCGAAACCCAAGGGAAAAAGGGCTAGGTGAGGCAAATGGTAAAACCAATGTTGGGCCTTGCTGGAAAAGTCTTATTCAAAGCGAACTGTCAAGGGGGTCCCATAAATCACCCGACCGCGTTAGGGACGCAAAATCCGGGAACATAATACCGATATGACGGAAACTAGGGCGGCAAGAGTGGAACAAAACACCAGGCATAAGGCCGAGCCTTCCACCCTTTACCAAGTATATAGATGCATTAATAATATAAGATATATTGTGATATCCCAACAAGTAAACATGTTCCAACAAGGAACAACATTTCCATGTTCCACCAAGGAACAAACTTCATCTTCACCTGCAACTAACAACGCTATAAGAGGGGCTGAGCAAAGCGGTAACATAGCCAAACAACGGTTTGCTAGGAAAGGATGGTTAGGGGCTTGACATGGCAATATGGGAGGCATGATATAGCAAGTGGTAGGCATCGTAGCATAGGCATAGCAAAAGAGCGAGCATCTAGCAAGCAAAGATAGAAGTGATTTCAAGGGTATGGTCATCTTGCCTGAAATCCCGCAAGGAAGAAGAACGAGTCCATGAAGAAGACAAACGGACGAGTCGAACGAATCCTCACAACTCCGAACGAAACCGAAGCTAACGAGAGAAACAAACCGGAAAGAAGCAAACAACATGGTAAACCAACAACACATACAAGGCATGATGCACAACCAAGTATGATGCATGTCCGGTTTAAATAGCATGGCATGGCAATATGCACAAACAAAACTACAAGTTAAGTGGAGCTCAATATGCAACGAATTGCATATTGACGAAACTCCACATTCAAATATTTAGTTCTCTCTCGGTTAAGTTACCAAACAATATTAAATGTTGTTAAACATGGCAAGAGGTGAAGCACAACAAAACTACCTAACTAGGCAAGTTTAAATGAGGCCGGAAACAACGAACAACAAGTCCGGAAAATCCTCATGTGCATATTTATGGATTAGGTACTGTTCTGCCCTAAACACAATTTTAATGTTGTTAAACATGCAAATAAAGTATACCAAGTTAAACTAGGCATTTTTCCACCCCATTTACATATATAATTTATTTAAATCCGAGCTACGGTTATTTAGTTATGAAATAAATCATTTTAACATGGCATTTAGGCAAAATTAATGCAAACAACAATTTTAAACATTTAAATGTTGTTATCATGATGCGGATGACATGTGCAAGTTTTATGCAATTTTATGAAAATGTTGACAAGAGCATTATGAAGCATTGTGTCACCGTGGTGGAAGAAAGGGGTGCCACGGCAACGAATCCGAAAATGGTGCCACGGCAACATATCGGTTCCGACAGCTCATTGAGATGTCGGTGCAAAAGAAAGCGTGACGGAAGCGAGTTGAGCAAGATGTTGGGGTGTTCCCGGTTATCGGGTTTCCACGAGACGATGGCATGGCAACGAGGAGGAACAAGCGAGCGACAATTTCGGTCACGGTGCAAACGGGCATCTCATCCAACATGCATTCGTCCACGGGCGGTCGTCACGGGTTATACCTTCAGAGCGTTCAAAACGGGACGGTTCACGTTCGTTTTCGAAGAGGTACTTGACGCATCCGAGGGCTCCGGGCGTCGAGGTACTTGGCGAAAACCACGAAGAGGGTACTTGTCACATCATCGGGTGTAGTCGTACACGTTCGAAGCAGAACTTTGCACATCCATGTACTTGACGTTCCGGTCCTGTAATCATTCGAAGCGCCGTGGAAAAACTTGACGCTCACGGTTTCGGTCTTGGCCACGACAAAGGCAGCAAGTGGTCGTGGTGGCTCGGGCGAAATCGCCGGATCGAGCTCCTCTCGATCCGCAGCATGGATCGCCGGGACGGAGGCGGAGGCGGCCATGGCGCGTGGAAGGAGGCCGAGCGCTGCGGGCGCGCGAACACAGAGAAGAGGAGGCGGGGCGCGGCAAGCTGCGGCCGGCCGGCGAGGAGGTGGAGCCGCAAACGGGACGAGGCGGCAGGAGGGAGAGATGGCGGCAGATCCGGCCAGAAAGAGGCGCCGGCGGCAGGAGGTCGACGGGGCTCCTCTGGTCGTATGACGAGGGCGACGGGGAGGCAGGGGGCGCCGGAGCAGGGCAACCGCGGGAGTCCGAGGCCGGCGGAGGTGCGGAGGCGGCGGAGACGCGGGGAAGCAAGGTGGTGGTGGAAAGGGAGAGGGGAGAAGACGCCGGGAGCGATGGGGATCGGGCAAGAGGCGGCGCCGAGGGAGAGAGCGAGGGAGATGGGATCGGGTCGAGAGGAGGAGGCGACGCGAGGGAAGCAGGAGGGGATCGAGGGGATCGGGCTAGAGGCCTAGGGTTTAGGTGCGGGCGCGATCGGGCCATGGGCCTTGGGAGGTCAAGGGCTAGAGGCCGCCCAAAGTGGAGAAGAAGTGGCTGAAGGCCTGGCTGGGCTGGCTCTCTCTCTCACTAAACTCTTAAGGTAAAAGAAATATAGAGAAGGAAAAGAAGGGGGTTTAGGGAAAGAATTTGGACACACGGATAATTTTCCGAGCTCACAAAAATATGAGGAATTTAACAAAATGGCCCGAGGATTTTGGTGGAGCTCGGAAAATGATGAAATAATATTGGCAAGGTTTTGAGGTCAACTCGGAGCAGAAAAGGCATGGGATTTATTTTGCAAGTGAGTTATGGTGATTCCAAAACAATGGAATATTTATTATAGCTCCCTAATAATATTGGGAGGGTATGTTATAAAGAGAAGTCACAAGTGAATTCCCTCGATTTTCATGGATCAAAAATCCATACAATTTATTTAGTTGAGTTTAAAAAATTAAATGGCATGATGAGATGATGCAATGCAAGAGATGACATGATGAATGCACAAACAAAACAAATCACACGACAAAACTCGAAACCCCGAAGGCAATCAAGCTCCGGTCTTGGGCGCCACAGCAAGGCAACCTCCGGACTCTAGGCGCGGGGGCGAAACCCCAGGGCTCTAAGCTCACCTCGTCCGACTCCATGCCGGAACCTTGGTGGTTCCGAGTCCGCAAGCGGTCCTTCGCAAGAAGGGTAAGACGCCGTGTCCTCCGCCCAACCGAGGCACCGGATAGCATCGAGGCGCTTAACAGCGCTTCCATCGAGGAGGAGCACCGCACTGTTATGAGTGCGGTGATCCGGACCGTTCAGTCCGCCAAGAGCGGGCTGACCGAAGCCTGTACCAGCCTTCTAACAGGCTTTGAGGTAAGTTTAGAATATGTAAAAATATTACCGCATAGACAGTAGCCCCTGATGCTTAGTTCGGTGTTCAGAAAGAAAAGTCGGACTTAGGATCTAAAAAGATATACGCAGGAGTCTAACATAAGTGTGTCAATATGGGAATGCAAGCTGCGCTGCTGACCTCTACCGCACTGACTGCGGAGGTCGCTGCATTGAAGCAGAGCCTCGAGCAGTCCGAGAACGAGCTCGGCCAAGCCAAGAAGCAGCTCGAGGACAAGGAAGGTAAGTAATACCTTATTAAAGAAATACCTTATAGAAAAGGTTTTGGTTGCAAAAAATAACAGGAATAACTTGGGTACTACAGGGGCCACGAACGAGGTGGCGACCCTGAAGGAAGCGGTGTCCGTGGTCGAACAGCGGACAAGGAGCGGACCGAAGCGAGAAAAGGGGGAGGCACAGCTGGCGGAGGTGCGGCAAGAGCTCCAGGCTCTCGTGGAAAAACACGAGGGTTTGGAGCGTGACTCGAAGACCCGAGAGTCCGAGCTTGCCTCGCTCTTGAGAGTGCCAAAGCTGCTAAGTCCGAGGCCCAAAAGCCTCCAAGAAATTGAATCATTAAAAAGATAGCGCGGTAAGGCATTCTTTATGCAAAGCCAGCATGTGAAAGTGAATTACCTATTACTTACCCGGATTCGGAGCTCTCCAGGAGCATTCACAGATTTGCCCCGAAAGTGTGTCTGATGCTGCCGCATTCTACCGCGCCAAGGAGGGGAGCTCGACGGAGAAGGTGTTCTGGTCTCAGTATGCTGAGGCCGGACATCCGATGCCCCTAAGCGACCAGCTGAAGCAGCTAGTCGAGCTCCACAAGGTTGCCGAACAGGCCATGAAGGGCCTTATAGTTCGGCTGTGGCCATTGGAAGCCATGCCTGGGAGCTACTTTGGGCTAGTGCGGCGGCCGGTGGACGCCTGTCCATGGATTGAAGTCATCAAGCGCTCCGTCTGCATTGAAGGTGTCCGTCGGGCCCTTGCCCGTGCTAAAGTGCACTGGGGCAAGCTGGATGCGGAGAAGCTTGTGACGGACGGGCCACCGAAGGGCAAGGAACATCGCACGCCCGAAATGTACTATGAGGGCCTCCTGAAGGGTGCCCGCCGAATAGTGGATGAGTGCTCCAAAGATGTAATTTTTGAATAGACCCGCATTTGTTATCCTGTATGCTAAAAACTTGTTCATATGCGCTAAGCAACGCTTATTAATTTAAAATATTACCTTCTGTGCGGCCGTTTATCAAATTTGAGAGATGGCAAGTCGTTGGCTTCAGCCCCCATGCCACGAGTGCTGGGGTGTTCGGATAAACTTGAGCACTCTTGTTCCCATTCTTGGGTCCATCTAGGAGGCGCCAACGCAACAAACCAGGAACCAGACTTATAATGCTTGAACACTCTCACTTAGCCATAGAATTCTATAATTTTAAATTTCGCGAAGCCCCTAGTATTCGAAGACCGAGTTCGGGCGCTATCCACGCCTTTGGCCGGACAATTCGTTCCTCGCCTAAGCGGCATAAGTCTTTAGGGACCGAAAAAACCTCTCGAACAGCGATCGCTCTCGCCCTATCATGACGGTCAGTTTTAGCTTTCCACCGAGGTGCTCGACCCAGCTCAACTGGGCACAATCGCAGTGGTTCTCCGGTGCTACCTTAGCCGATATAACGGAACGAAGGTACCAAAACACGGAGCCGGGCAAACCCAACTATTGACCCAAGACATGATTCGAGCCGATTCATATAATGCTATAAGTTCGGGTGCCGACTTGTGAAAGTGTTCGGACTTATCACACCATAATTTTGGGGTACTTAAGCTCTCGGTGTATTGGCCGCACTAAAGTGTACGGGTGCGATATGTCATGAAATGAACATATATATAGATAAAGAAAAGAGTGCAATAATAGGCAAAAGCTATGTATTGTTTATTCAAAAAGGTACTGCAATGAGGGCAGAACAATACAAATAGTGCTATATGTAAGGGATGGGACTATCTAACATGTCCCCCTCCAGGGGTAAGCTGCGGGATGGTATGTAAAACAGGTATAATGCTCGTAATAGAGACCACCTGAACACTCGACGTGGCTTTCTGCTTCCCTGGCTGTTGCATCGTGAGTTCGGCGATTCTAGTGCCGGACAGGACTTCTAGAAAACGGAGTCCTCAAAGTAAGAAAAAGGAAGAAAAAGGAAAAAAGAAAAAGAATGACGCAATCGGGAGCCCATGGTGCGGTTGAGCCGCATTCCGGGCATGCCGTGGTCGTGCCCCTCCCCTTATGCCCATGGTATCTCCAGAGCGTAGTTATGTACGCGCAGTACTGGCTTCGCAATTTCGCCGGGGCTGGGGTTGGGGCCGGATTGCTACGCGTGCTTAAATCGTGCCAGGCGGTCTTGTTGTAGGTTACTCCGGGCGCGCTTGACAGTGTTCGGATGCTTAGTGGCCGGACTCGAGAATTGCTGTGAGAGGCTGCTTTGTACCTCCGCCGCGAGGGCTGCCGTGTGCTCCTCCGTTCGGAGAGAGCGTTCGGTGTTTCCATTGACCGTGATTACTCCTCGAGGCCTGGCATCTTGAGCTTGAGGTATGCGAGTGCGGCACCGCATTGAACTTTGCAAATGCGGTTCGTCTGAAAGAAAGGCATGATAGCCGCCGTGGAACAGGACTATGTCAAGATTAACTCTTCGCTTCGGAAGTTATCCGGGATCCAAAGACCACTTCGAGTGTAACCGAGCCCGCATAATTGGCCTCTACACCGGTATGACGCCTTTAAAGGTCGTCTTTGTAGGTTTAATCCTTGAGGGTCTATGCCCATTTTGCGACCGATCTCGATGAAGTAGGTTCAGGTTGCTACCGCCGCCCATCGGGACTCGGTGAGGTGAAATCCGTCAATAATTGGGTCAAGAACCAATGCGGCGAAACCGCCCGGACGGATGCTAGTGGGTGGTCCTTCGATCAAGGTGATCGGGCAGGAAGACCATGGGTTGAACTTCGCGCATCGCTCCATCGAATATACGCCCCTTAGTGCACGCTCGCCCCTTTTGGGTATATGGGTTGCATATATCATGTTCACCGTCCGCACTTGTGTGGGAAAACCCTTCATCCTCTCGTTGTTCGGGCGGCCGGGCTCTTCCTCGCCATTGCTATGCAGCCCTTGTCATTGAGTTCGCACTTAACTTGCTCGCTTGCTTGAACACCCAACAATCCCTGTTGGTGTGATTGGCTGGTTTTTCGGGGTGCCGTGTATCCGCACAAGCGATCGAGTATTCGGTCCAAGTTGGACGGGCCTCGGTATTTCTTTTGAATGGCTTCTTCCGCTGACCGGTTTAGAGCTCTGAATCCGCATTGACGGCCATATCTTCAGCATTATCACCGCACGCGGCGCTTGTTCTTGTTGCGGCGCGACCTGCCATTGCTGTCCTTGGTATCCGAACTATTAGGGTGTTTGGCCGTTGTTGCTTCGAGCTAGCCAGCTGTCCTCTCCCGCACAAAAGAGGGTCATGAGTGTTGTGAGGGCTGCCATGGATTTCGCTTTTCCTATCCTAGGTGCCGGGCAAGCCATTCGTCATGGATGTTATGTTTGAAGGCTGCAAGGGCCTCTGCGTCCGGACAACAACGATTTGATTTTTCTTTGTTAGGAACCGTGTCCGTAATTGTCCGCTGATTCTTCCGGGCTGCTGAATTATGTGGCTAAGGTCATCG